>CAXKVX010002878.1:0-79589 GCA_964058865.1 Eleocharis quinqueflora | reverse complement strand
ATACGCAGACACGATTTTGAAAACTCTAGATATAATCGAAGTGGTAAGTGGATGATAGTGGAAGAATTATTAATCTTTCGTTTTCAATTTTCACTTTTCATCTTTTTAATCTAAAGAATCTCCTCCGGTCTGTCTCTCCCTATAAAAAGTTCTCTGTCGCTCTGTCGCACTGTCGCCTCCCACGTCTTTCTCCCACCTTCCTTTCAACCTTATATAAACCCTTTCGATCTCACCTTCGTCTCCTTTTAGAAGTCTCTCGATCTTCTTCTTCAAACTCTAGGGTTTAGGCACTTCTCCTCTCTGAGTTACTCAGCTGCTTTTTGGAGCATTTATAGGCTTTGAAATTTTCCGATCGGTGGAAGTTAATCCGATCCGACTTTCAAGAGACCCGATCTGCTGTTTTTGATCTAGTTCTTTTGATCCTAGCGATTTGTGAGGTACGTGTGTTCTGTTCATTCTTCAATTTTTTTTATTTTATTGAAATGTGAATTTTCAGTTCTCCACTTAGTACCTTACGGTTTGGGCATTGTTAGTCAGTTGAGAAAGAAAAAAAAAGAGTAAGAAATTATGGTGAATCTACAATTTAATGAGAATTTGCAAATGGAGACCATGATTGCTGTAACATGTGATTTTGGAACTGTTGCAATGCCAGCACGTGTATAGTTAGGATCTTTTCTATCAGAATTTGCTGTTATCTATAAATAATTTCTGTTTGTAATATGCAGTATGATTGTTCTACTTATGATACGTTTCTGGTATACAATGATTCTTGATTAATCAGTTTGAGCCAAGTCATGTAAAATTTTGGGAGTTATCTTTACATTTCTGATTGGATTAAATAATGATTTTAATATGTTGCTGGTAGTATCTATGGATGCAGAAATTTATTAATAGATCATGGATGTGAACTATCTACTAATTGAAAATTATATAGTTATTTATTCATTGATACTTGTCACTTTATTAATATGGTGGTCAAAGTAGAAATTTTCAACAAAAATTCGGTGGCCAAGTTTTAGATATATAATAGTTTCTGGAAAAAAGTAGAAATCAATTAAAACTCATTAATTTATTTTTAAATGGGGCAGGGGGGGGGGATCAATTGACTCTTATCTGGAAGAAATAACTCTGCCCCTTGCATTTGAAAAAAAGTGCTTTTATAATTTGGGCACTGATTTAGCAAAATGCTGTTCACATAGATCAATTGAAGTGTGCGCGGGTAAAAATATTGGAAATTTGGTAAGCTATGCTGTAAATAAATGGGAATATATACTTTATTATTTGATTTATACGTTCAAGTTTTGCTATTAATTAGGCATGGTTACTTTATCAACCTATTGTAGGAGATTATCTTCTTCCATCTTTTTCCTTGAAAGTTGCACAGATGCACATTCATATCACATGAGGGAACTTCCCTTGTTTTGTTCTTGATCTTTTGACCTTGTTATTTATTAACCTTAATTGTGGTTGAAATCAGGTACGAGTAAGTTCATTGCGTAGGCTTGAGATGGCGTTGGCAAGAGTTAATCGACCATCTATTCTTCCACTAGCAGAGAAGGAGGGCAAAAACTCTCTTGATAACCTCTTTGCTCAAAAAACTGAAAAAGACCCCTTTTTGTCTCTATCTAAGACTGGTGACACCTCTTTGCAATGGGTCCAGCTGCTTCATGCATTTGACCAAGGCAAACAGGATAATGGCACTGACAAAAAAGAGGATCAATCTATTGAGCTCAGCCATGAAAAATGTATGTCGTATCGAAGCAGGTATTTTTTTTGGGTATGGCTAGAGCTAGGTTTGTGTTCGTTATTTCGCAGCGAAGTTACAACGGGGGATTGTTTGCAAATTTTGCTTTATCTGATTGTCCATTTTATGTGCAGATCTGCCAGGGTGGCCTCTATTGCCATCAACACCTAGTAAGGTGGAAATGCATAAATGTGAGAAATGTTCCAAGGAATTTTGTTCAACTATAAATTATAGAAGGCATATAAGGATGCATCGTCGATCTACAAATATAGATAAGGCCCGTAGTTGATCCTAGCATACAAGTTTTTTTTTTCTTGATTTTTCTATATGAGTGGCTCATTTCTTTCATTTTGTATCTTGTCTCAAGAAAACCTCTCTCTCTCCCTCTCTCCCTCTCTCCGTGTGTGTTCCATGTGTCTCTCCCTTTTTTTATTGTTCTTATTTGATATTTTATTCATATTTGTAGGACTTTCAAAAGAATCGTGATAAAGTTGGCATGTTCTGGGATAAGGTAAAATTCTTTCCTCAATTTTATTTTATGTGTTTAGGGAGATCAATATTCATTTTAATGAGAGTCTAACGTGGTTATCTTGTAAATCTTTCCAGCTTGATTTGGAGGAAGTTAAAGCAATTGTATCACTTGGTGATGTGGATATAGAGGTAACAATAGAATAAGGATTTATATGCAAGTTCCTTAGATCTACTGCAAGTATTTTTGGAACTTTGGTCTCAGTAAGAAGACTGCATTCGTAGTTATAATATTTTTTAGGTGAGAAGATTAATACATGTGGCAACAATTTCAGGGAACAAGTGGAACTACAATTCTGAAGTATCTGCCATTGTGGATTCATAGACCAAATAAATCGCCCCTTCCATCTGCTTATGTCAAAGCTGGTAGTCTTCTTCTGGTAAGAATGTTTCTTTCTTATTTTCTTTCCATTGCACTTCTTTCACTTATCTTTAGTTCACTTACTCAAAATGTCGTCTTTATAGGGAATTGTTCAGGGAACACAAGGTTGCCTACCTGTAACATCGAAGGAGTTGTTTAGTATACTTGATGATGCCAGCGAAAATACCTTCATGTATGCTGGCAATGCCACCTTGGTGCAGAAGTTTTTGTTTGATGGAGATGCTGATAAAATTATTATGGAGATGAAGAACTTGATTGCTTGCATGAGCTATTTGCTGGAACTTAAACTGGTAAATACCATGTTCTTATTCAAGCAACTGTTCAGAGTCTGTAGTGGTTGCAGTTAAATATTGCATTAAATAAAATTCAGGTAAGAGCATGGCTTGCTGATAAGGCTGCAGAGGCTTTGAGGTGCCAGAAATTACTTGTGGAGGAAGAAGAAGCTGCTCAGAAAAGGTATTTAAGTATGTAGTTTAATTTTTGTTGCAATTTTACTTCAGGGCACGTCTTTACAAAAAAAATTAACTTCTCTGTGGGCTATATATTCCCATATTTTCTCCTTTCCATTGTGAAGAATGTGTTATATCTGCATCATTAAGTAATGTTATAATTGTTGGGCATTGCAGGAAATCTGAGCTGATAGAAAAGAAAAGGCTCAAGAAACTGAGACAGAAAAAGGAAAAGATGAAAGATGCAAGTGACCGAGGCAACATAGCTCCTTCTGTGACAGTAGAAGATGTGATAGTTTCTCTTAGAATCCCAAGTCGGACAACTCCGTCAGAGTCTGGTTCATCTAGCTTGGAAGAAGCAGCTCCACTGGACAAATTTGTACAGCTAGAACCTGGAGTTGATCATGATCAAATTGAGACTCGTAATATGGTTAGTGATGATTTTTACATAGAAGATTCCAAGAAGGCGGATGCGGAGAATAAACAGGAATACTCTTGCAATAAGATGGATACGGAGAATGAGAGGGGCCAAGTTTTGTCAGATAGCTTGGAGGTTTTAATAGGTTCTATAAGTATAGCAGTGGAAGACACTGGTTTAGTTGGTTCTGGATTGACACAGTTGAGATCTGTTGACTACAACGAAAAATCTCTCTCTAAAGATACTAGAAGAGAGCAGGTGAAACATGAGAAAAGTGACATTCAATCAGAGAGTTTTGGTTCAAACGAAAAGAGTGATGATGGGCTAGACATGGGCAAGGAGCCTTCCGTGGCATGGAGAAATATGGTACCGGGACCAAGGCTCTTCTCTTATAAAGATGCATCAGCTTTCCTTGCTCTGAGTAGGTCATCTTACTATGCATTATACTTGAACAAATTTATCCATCTTCATCATACAATCCTGACACGTTTCAACTTTCAACAGTTTTACTTGCATACTAATTTTCTTATTCTAGTTATTAACATCAAGAAGGATGTTTGAGTATGCTAAAACTCAAGTAACTTACAAATGGTCGATTGCAGACCTTAGTTTTAATGGAGTTCAAGTTTCACTTTTTCTATATATATATATATAGAGAGAGAGAGATAGTATATATATATAAATATATATATATAGAGAGAGAGAGAAGAGGCTAGGGTGCTCCATGGAGCACCAAACCGTTCGTGCTCCACATTCATTATTTTCAATTTAAAAATTCCAACGACTGATCCGAACCGTTCAACTTGATCTACATATTAAAATCTACTTGGAGATTGAATTTTATATTTTTTGGAAATTGTTTGCTATTTTTTTAAAGAGGTAGAAAAGTTGCTAATCAAACGGTTTTTAAACCAACAAAAGTTGTGATTTTTATACCTCTCTAAAAAATAGCAAAAAAATTCAAAAAAATATAAAATTCAATCTCCAAGTAGTTTTAAATATGTAGATCATGTTTAACGGTTCGGATCGATCGTTGGAATTTTCAAATTGGAGATACGATGTGGAGCATTAGCGGTTTGGTGCTCCATGGAGCACCCTAGCCTATATATATATATATATATATATATATGAGAGAGAGATAGGCTAGGGTGCTCCATGAAGCACCACATTACTCATGCTCCACATTCGTTATCTCCAGTATTAAAATTCTAACGATCGATCCGAATAGTTCTGTTAGAATTAGGATTGGAGCTTAAAGCGCAAGACTAAGGTCAAATTACAAGACGAAAGCGTTTTCAATCAACAATTTCAAATTAAAGCTTTTAGACCTTAATCACCTAGCAAAAAGTTAAAGAAAGCAAGTTCTAGAAGTAATAAAATAATTCACAAATCAACAAAGAGCAAAGTAATAAGAGAGAGAAAGAGTAAAGAGAGAGCAAGAGTAAAAAGAGAGCAAGAGCAATCAAGAAAACAAAAAGAATATGCGATATTATGTGGTTCGACCTATCAATCAACTCGGCCTACGTCCACGAGTCTCCCAGAACCAAATCTTTCTTTCGGACCGATTTCACTATCAAAATAAGTGTTCTTTACAATTGCGGAGTCGATCTTTGATTTTTTCTAAACAAGCAAATCAATCTTCGTCTCTTAGATCAATGTATGAGACAACATCACTCTACACGGTTAACGATCTGATTGACAAAACAATCAAGGACAAATGATGCACCACTTGACAACACAAATGTGGTACATCAAAGGTTAAAATCTAGCTAAAGGTAAGTTTTCAGATTGACAATTAGACTATAGGTGCTATCCTAATGCTATCTTGTTTAAGTAGCCGTAGGAGAAGGTTATTGGGTTCTTTATTGTGCTCAATTTGATGCTTGGAAGCTTGTGGGGGTGTTTGATACCTTGCTGGTTCGTCTTTGCATCATATTTATAGGTTAGACATTTTTTAGAGTCTTGATCCCTTCAAAATCAACTGTAGCATTACAGGAAGTCTGTGACGCGTTGCCAGACCCGTTATAACGGGTTGCTACTCTTCCAGTTTTGCCCTTCTATGCATCTGTAGCTGTCATGTGGGCCATTCTGTGCAGGAACCCATTACAACGGGTTGAGAACTCGTTATTACGGTTCGTCTTTGCATCTGTGCAGGAACCCATTACAACGAGTTGCTACTCTTCCAGTTTTGCCCTTCTGTGCATCTGTAGCTGTCATGTGGGCCATTCTGTGCAGGAACCCATTACAACGGGTTAAGAACTCGTTATTACGGGTTGGAAGGCATTACAACGCTTTGGGGAAGCATTACAACAACGCTATTCTTTGCCAAAACCAAGCTTCTGCACTTCCTCTCTCTTCATGACCCGTTGGGCACTTGTTATGATGGGTTGTTGATCCGTTGTGACAGGTTATGAAGCGTTATGGTAATGTTGTGCTCTGTTGAGCACTGTGAAGTTATTCTTTGATGTTTTGAGCATTCTTGACTTGTCTTAAGCATGTTTGAGCATTGCTTGAGCATGTGCAACTTCACCAAAGTTTATGTGCAATGTTAGTACTGATTTGTTTTGCAAATTGTAAAAAAGAGATGAGTTTAATCCAACACGTTTAACATGATCTACATATTGAAATTTATTTGAAGATTAAATTTTACATTTTTTAAAATTTTTTTGCTATTTTTTTAAAAAGATAGAAAAGTTGTTAATCAAACGGTTTCTAAATCAACAAAATGTGTGATTTTTCTACTTCTCTAAAAAATAGCAAAAATATTTAAAAAAAATGTAAAATTCAATTTCTAAATAGATTTCAATATGTAGATCATGTTCAACGGTTCAGATCGATCGTTAAAAATTTTAAATTGGAGATACAGTGTGGAACATTAGAAGTTTGATGCTCCATGAAACACCTAGCCTATCTCTCTATCTCTATATCTCTATATATATATTTTTGATGTGGTTCTTCGCCAGTACATCGTTTGAATTAAAATTTGTGTTACAGGATGGAAGGAGGCAATTGCATCTGATCATGTAACACTTGTTTTACCTCCTGAAAGAGACGTACAAGGTATGTATCCAGACGATCTCCACTTCTCAGGTTAATGTAAAAATAGCAGTACAAGAGATCTGTCAGGCATGGGGGGCCCTGCTGACATGTTGTCTTATGCGGTTATGCCATTACATCCAAGCCAAATTCTAGATACATGAAACATAGATAAGTAGATATTTTGGTGATGGAATCTCGAGTTTCATTACCAATTAGAGTGATTCAAGGTTTTGCATTTTCTTTTCCCAGCTGAGATCCAATTTTTATAAGAGGTCTTTTATTAGAATAGTGTTATCATTTTCAAGCAGCTTTCACTGGAAATGAAATCCAGTCATCAGGAATTTTGTTTTTTTATGCTTTATTTTATATTGCTTTGTAGTTTTCTTTGGATTATTTTCAATTTTGCTGTACTTAATTATCAAGTCCTTGATGCATGAAAAATTTGCTGAAATCCTGTTATTGAATTCGAGTTGCAGTTCCACTGAATCTTATTGAACGGTGTTTCACCTAGCTGTATAATAGAGATCCAGCTAATGAAAGCTTGTTTAGAACTAAAAGCAAATTAGGAGCAACTTTTTTGGAGGTCCCTGAACTTGACATCAAATTATATTTGGTCACTGAATTTTGAATTATTCATTTTTAATCATTGAATTTTGATATATTTTCAAATGTAGTAATTTATTTTCAGCAAAAAATACAAAAAATAACTTGAAATGCATTTTTTATAATATTTCATCCTTCAAATAAAGTAGTCATGTAGGCATTATATCAATTTTCCGTTAATTTTTTTATTAAAATAATGGAGTAACTAAATTCGAAAATATATTGAATTTAGTGACTAAAAATGAATAATTTGAAGTTCACTAATCAAATGAATTTGACACAAAGTTTAGTCAGAAAATTTACCCAACTAGGAGAGACCAAGTGAATTGACTGATTGTTGAAAAAATAGCTGGGATGGAACAATCTTGTTCATAGAAGTGTATGAACTATATGTGATGTGAATGGCGAATTAGTAATCATAGTCTAAAAAACTATCGTGTTGATTGTTGAAGAACTGAACTTTAATTTGACGATCTATGGTGATTATCAGATCAGCGAAATATGTTCGCATTTGAGCTATGAGTTGCTCCCTGGCTGATCGAGAGAGACGGAGTGGTGGAGGATCGTAGGCTTTGATATCAATTGTCGTGGTCCCGATAGAGATCAAACAAGATATATGGATTGAAATGGAATTTAAATTGAGGAAATAAGAACAATTGAGATGAAAGTGGTATTGAATAAGTATTTTATTGAACTCAACAGGAAGAATTACAACGAAACGGTAAGTAAATGAGATAGAATGATATTTGAGGTTTTTCCATAAATCTAGACATACTCTAAAGAAGAAGACGATGGCCTCTTTATAATTTCAGCCATTTACATTTACCAGCTGCTGAATTAAAAGTAAAATAGTAAATAACAACTAACTCCCCGTTGTATTTCTGTCCTACATTAGCAAAAGTCTTTTTAATCTGTTTCATATCTTTTCTCTTCTCCCGTTTCGATTCCAACGGTCAGCGACTACAATTGATACCTGCATCTGATACATAACACTCAAAACTAAAATTCTTCAAAAATATTCTTACTAAATTTCGAACATGCGAGCACCCTATCACGTCTTTAGGAATGCATTCCTCTATACTATGCTAACGTGCCCATCTCCTACTGCTCCAATTTGAAGCTACACTAGGCTCTCCGAATGCATGTTAGCAAAGCGAATCAATCTCTCTAAAAAGTATTCTTAAAGCTTTGAATATTCTTAAACTAAAATTTATCTTATGGAAATACTAAGCTGTATACGTTACAGCAGTAACAGGTTCAGGAAAAAAAAATCGTCATATGCTTTTCTCAAAAAAGAAAATAAAATAAAAGAAGAACAACATTTTTATACTATATAAAACAGAAAAAGAAATAAGTTCATCTTTACAAATATATAATCAACAAATTTCCACAATGTGTCAATAAAGCAGTAAACTTAACATTTTTTTACAAATATAAATATGAGACAAATGACTTTTTTGTATTTATCGTTATTTTCAGATCAAAGAATTCTACTAATTCTACACAAACTATGTTGTAAACGGTGACCAAAACTAAGCAGCCTCTCTAAAACCGACTGCATTGAAATGATGTGAGCTAAAAGTACAAATATCAAGTGAAATTTGCAAAGAAGGATTGTTTGATGAATCATGTTGCGGCATAAACCAGCAAACCATCATTTCTAACTTGCGGCCCTTGTCAATGATCTCCTCATGGAGGCCGAAACAACATTGGCAATAGATTCGAGCCACCCCCATGCATCCTTTCCGAGATCTGGTCGCTTCTTTCTTGACGCATCGCTGCACCTCAAGCCAATCTGTATCATCTTCTTTGCTTGCTCAAGTGGCCACCCAGCTGCTTGGTCAACCATTTTCTCTATTTGTTTCTTTTCCATAGCATTCTCGACATCGTTCTTCAACCTCATTGCTTCTTTCCCTGTCACAAGCTGAAGAAGAACAATGCCGAAAGAAAACACATCAGACTGAGGGGTCAGCTCACCGGAACCCAAGTACTCGGGATCCATGTAGGCAAATGTGCCCTTCGGTTGATCAGTGAAGTGATGGGGTGTTGTGGTAATATTTGTCATGTGTACTTCCCGGCAAATACCGAAATCACAGAGTTTGACAGTGAAGTTAGAGTCAAGGAGGACATTCTCGGGCTTGAGATCTCCATGGACGACATGTGACGAGTGGAGGAAGATCAGTGCTGAGCAAATCTCACGTGCAATTCGGACTCTGTCTTGCCATGGGAGTGGCCTATTGCGATACTTGTAAGTAAGGTGTTTATCTAGGCTCCCTAATTCAAGGAGCTCATACACGAGTGCACGGGCCTCAAGACAAGCCCCCATTAGCGTTACCAAGTGAGGGTGTCGAATCCGACTTAGGACTTCAATCTGCAAAAGTACATTCAAGGAAGCTTTAGGTTACTATGCGAATAGTTGTATGCAACTCTGTACAGCCTTGAAGGTCAAAGTGAACCCCTGGTGGGTGGTGGCAGTCAAAAACTAAACATAAATATATGCAGAAATTATGTTTTCTATTTTCATCTGGTTCCTGTAGACTTACCTGAAAAGTTGATATAATCGAACTGCATTGTTCAAACTTTAAGAACCGTATTTGGTGTTAGGTATTTACCTCCTGAAAGAATTGTGGATCCCCTTGGATAGAATCACGACTAAGTATTTTTATGGCAACTCTTGTGTGGCGGAGGAAACCTCTGTATACCACACCAAACCCACCTTCTCCAATTTTGTGTAATGGGTCAAAATTCTTGGTTGCTTCTTTTATCTCTGAGTAAGTAAACTTCGTGCAATTCACAAAAACAGAACTGGAACCATGCTGCATCAACTCCTGTGCTTCTCTCAGAGCTCTTACCTCTTCAGACATGCTTTGTAGCTCAGCGACTGTTTGCCTCAGTTGTGCATTTTGTGAGTCAAGGGATGACAAAAGCTCATTAGTCTTCATTAGTTCATTCTGTGCTTGTTCATACATCTTTCTGTGCTTTTCCAACTCAATACTCTGTCTTGCAAATTTTTCCTCAATTTCTGACATTTTCTGCATCTCTGCATTTAGCATTCTGATCTACACAAGAAAATCTCACTTAAAAATATGAAAAAGTGCCTATCAATTTAGCTTGTTTGGATTATAAGGTGGTTCAATTCTCGATCCCTATCCAAGACATGTCAAGTATTCTCGACCAGTACCCGACCCATATTTTTCCCAGGTTATTTCAGTTTTGGATTTGGTCGTGTCGACCCATGAGGTTGGGTAAAAAAATAACACTTCTAGTTGAAACTAACTTTCAAGCTTTCTAGCAAGAGGCTTCTTGGATAAAGGAAATAGCCAAATGGGTATCTTACCTGTCTATTAGCCTGAAAAAGATCACGTTCAGCTTTATTACGCCGATTTGACTCTTCATATGCTTCCTGCTTAAGCTTTTCTGCTTCGGCCATTGCCTCCTCAAGTCTAGTATAAGTATCTTCCTGCATAAAAAGGATGCTATCTTGATTAAATTTCAGCAATATCTTAATCTGATGTCACTATGCTATTCAATTTTAGAATTTAACATTACGTGACATTGTAAAATGAGGGCGGACAATTATTGCGAGGACTTGCAGTAAGTGATTCTAAAATAAAGGAACAATTGTCAACCTCAGAAAACAAGGTCCGATTATGGGAGCTGCTGCTGCTGCTTCGAGGATACAGATTTTCGATCTCACTATCATAGCAAGGACGTGGAGATCCGGTTGGAAAAGATTCACCAGCAACAACATTGATCGATCTTGACTTGTTGTCTAATCCAGAGGGACCAATTATTTGATCGGACTGAGAGGGTGGCAATGATTGAGACCTGGATGGCCTGGAGTGGTCAGATGAAGAGCCTGAGCTGCTTGTAGACAAGATGCTTGCATCAGGTGCATTCTGATGTGGTTCTCTGTGTGAGATATAGGGTGCTTTCAGGATTAGCTACTAGTATAAAGAAAGAAAATGGTAAAAACATGGTAAACATCTGCTGATGTGGTCCAGGCAAAATACACAGGAATTATTTACATATATTTAAGAATGGTACATGGCACCATAAGTTTTATTGTTTCGATTATTTTGGGGTTACGAAATATGCATCAATTTCTTTTCTTTTTTTACACTTCTTTTTAGTTCGCCTTTCGTCTGTTTTTTAAGGTAGTGTTGTACAACTTTATATTGTTGGTTTTAGAAGATTTTACGGCAGCAAGATACGTGACAACCAAATCATCCAGGAATTAAACTTGCTATGAGAAATGTTACCTGATGCAGATCAGTTCTCCTTTGCTAATGAAACGAATCCGGCATGATGGCTCAGATTTTTCTCTTATGGTGAGAGCTATTTTCGACTTTGGTTTAATTTCTCTGTGGTTCATTAAAAAGTCTTAATTTAAAGGGCAACTGATCCAATAAAACAAAGCACTAAGGTTAACCTCAGAATTTTTTAAAGCTTTTTGTCAACTATGGTACTTCCAATGGCCTTATTTCATATTTCTTAAAAACTAGGGAATAATTAAAAAAGTGAAAAGGAACTTGCAAAAGATTTTGTATTGTGTAAAAAAGATAAAGAAAATAGAGAAATATTTTTCTCATACCTCGTCCTTGAATTTGGCAAAATAGAAAATGTCCTTGCAGAACCGGCTCCCATAATAAGATCAGTAACTTTATGCTGCTTGACAAGCTCAAGTAACCCCTTTGCAATGTCATCATTATCTGTAAAGAGTGTGGTCGCCTTGAACTACAATGGAAGTACTCGTAGATAAGTCCTCTTCTCTTGTTATTAAATAATATATCCATGCTGAATGTAGAAACTTCTTAGAAAAAAAAAGACCACTAAATTAAGAAAGGAAATTTTGAAGCCCAAGAAAATTATAGAGTTTAGCATACAGTTATTAACCTATCACATAACCAGAAGAGAAAATATGAAATGCAATTACTTATGAATACTTCCAATGCTTAGCAAATAAGAAAACAAATTTAATTTGTTATGCATTAAGGACCAAATTATATGAATGAAAAACTCACATCTTTTTGGCACATATATCTACATATTTTTCAGGTATTAATAGTATATCCATGCCGAATGTAACATCTTAACTTCTTAGGAAAAATAACTCCAATAAATTAAGAAAGGAAATTTTGAAGCCCACAAAATTATGTATTTTAACATACAGCTATTAGCCTACCACATAACCAGAAGAAGAAAAGGTGAACTCCAATTACTTATGAATGCTACCAATGCTTAGCAAAATAAGAAAAAGGTAATTTAGTTATATTAGGGATCAAATTATATGAATGAAGAACGCACATTTTTTTGGGCACATATATTTATATATTTTTTCAGGCATTTATTCATCTCCTCCATTTCAAGCTGCCTATGTGCGCTCAGCTCCTGCTGCTCAAGCCCACTTGCTGGCATGTACCCAACTAGAAGCAAATACAATACAACCAATAAATAATTGGAAATGTTTTTTATTGCCAAGAAAATTTCGTTCATATTTGATCCGTCACAGAATTGACACTTCTTTCACAATTTCGACACTTCATAACAAGAAGAGCCGGTAAATTTCAAAATGTCAAAGTTGTACAAAAAAGTGTCAATCCTGACAGAAGAAATCTGAACTAAAATTTTCTGGTCGATAGTTAGCAAGTCCCTAACTAATTAATGAACAAATATTATAGAAAGATAAGTCAATTGAAACACAGACATGGCAAAAGGAACTTCGATAGAAAACTTATGAGAATTAGCCCATATTTGTTGCTGTATGTGTTTTCCTTATTGAGAAGACTTCTACCAAAAGTAGTCACAATATTACCTCAGAGTAAAACAGAAAGATCCATCTCAACTGGCGCCCATTTGTAAGATTGAACTGTCTAAAGTAGAAAATAAAAAATTTCCTACAGCACTTTTACAGACAGGAAATTTTGACATAATAAAGTCTCAGACATACAAGTAAACAATTTTTTTATTCTAATTGAGTTACAGAAATACAGCCATTTGCGTTGACAAATGACAAGTACCCATTTAAGTTTAACCCTTTGATTCACCGAAGAAAAAAGAACAAAGATTAAGAAGCTCAGGTAATTTAGATTGCAACAGTGAGTACAACTACTAGAAACGGGAATGTGTTTTCGCTAGTAGACCTGATTTTGTTGATCAGGTGCTTGAGGTTTTTGAAATGAAGAATAAATCAATAAATAAATAACCTCCAGCACTATCTTACTTGGGGTCGCAATTCTTTGTGCGGGTCGATGCACGTGCAGAAACACGATCGGGAGATTTTTATCAATGCTATTTATCAACCACTTCAAATTCTCCATCCATTCTTGCACCTCCTTCGGCACCGCCACATACACCATATTCTCTTCGATTTCATCAAATTCTTCGTGAATATACCCCAAATTAAAGCTATGGCCGCTCGAATTCGACCTCACGCTGTGCGTTCGTGACATTTGATTCTCCATTTGCGATAGTGGTGGAAGGATAGAAGCGCTCGCCACTAGAGTCATGGAAGAAGATTAGAAGAGGACAAAATATGAAGTAGACTTGCGCAATCGCTTTGACTTTTTTAATTGGAAGAGAATGAGTTAAGCCAGATAAATTGTTTCTTTTTTCTTTCTCGATTAACTACTGGGATACTTTTTTTTTTTTTGATCAAAACCACTGGGATACTGCGATAGTGGCGTGAAAAAAGAAGCACACGCTGTTTGGAATCATATCTGCTGTTATTCCGGGGGATAATAGGTTCTGTTATTCTCTAATCTGATCGTTCATTTTCAATCTAACGGATAAAATATATAATACATCGGTTTCGTGTAGTTCATCTGTACCGTTTATTTATCTGCGTCAAATTTTAACGGTCGGATCAGAAGATAACAGAATTATGTTATCCCAAGAATAACAGCAGATACGGATCCCACGGTGTTTGCCTTTGTGAAGCAAAAGGATCTTCTTTATCGTACATAAAAGGATCATACTAAGCAACATACATATGGTGGCAAAAAGGAAGATCTTTTGATAATGGAGACAAATGATAATACTCTGGAGATTTGTTTAGCCTTTATTTCGTTTTCTCATCTATCAATCTATCATTTTGGCAGCTGCGGAGCTAGTAAAAGCCGGGTCCTGAAATTTTTTTTACAAAATATATTTTGTATATTTATAAATTCGTCAAATATTTTTGAAAACATACTTATAATTTGAACTTTTTAAGAAAATATGTTTTATATTGTTTTTTTACTTTTGAGCACTTTATAAAATATCATGCATTTTAGAGCACTTTATAAAGAGCCTGGGGTATTTTGACTTTTGAGACGTTGATGGATAGGGAAATTTCCCATTAATTCCTATGCAGTCCGAGAGAAGTGAGGATGCATCTTTGAGGAATGAGAGTTGTATAAGTTAAATTTTATAATATTAAATTTTCTGAATTACATTTGAATCGTTTGTAATTTACAATACAGAAAATTTGAATCATTCATTTCTGCTGCGCGACAAAAAAACTGATTCTGCATCTTACGGCCTACGTGGCACGGTTAATACATGTTATTCCTGGACCAGTTTTTGCACCGCATTATGTTCAAAATCTCATGTTGGAACTTGAAAGTGAAAAAAAATATGTTACTGTTGCTTGAATGAATTATTAAGCTACGGTTGTCCTTTTTTGGTTCACACTAAATTCATAGACCAGGCGTAGGTTGTTAAATTTTGATGGATACGCACGCACGCACACTGTTCGCACGATGATGATAAGGAATTCATATCCTATGAAATAATGCGAGATTACGAAATGATCAGCGGACAGCATTATTACGCTGTAAATTAGTTGGTACTGTAACAAAAATAGTGTGCGAACAACACTCGACGCGTTGAGAATGCAGGAGGTCACTGCCGTGCTGACCATTTCAGAATACTTAATTCGATGATAAGACAGTAAACGGTCAAGGAGAATTTATTTATGCTCAGTTTTTATTTTTCTTTTTTAATGTTAATGATTTGGTCGAGTCATGGATATTCCTTATTCTAGTCGTTGATTCCTCTTCTCATCCGTACTGGAATTGACAAAAATCATTTTATTTTCTGAACTCAGAGCTGAAAAAATCTTACTGGTGAATAAAGAAAGAATCAAGATGTTAATTACAACAACAAAAAATTTAGTTAATTTAAGTTCCAAACAAGTTCTGGTAATTAGAGATCCGGTAAATTAGAGATGAAATTCAATCAGAGTAGCTAAATTTTTTTTACGTTGGTTTGTCAATTCTATCGCAACTCTATAACTGTTATATATATAATTTTCAATCACATAAATTTATAATTTACGAAATTATATAAAACACAATCAGTTATTATAGAAGATAATTGATAATTATATACTTTTAATTAACAAATAAAAAATGAACAATTATGCACCTAGAACTGAAAGGGGTGAGTACATATTGGATATGGCACAAATTTAATATATGTGCATTGATAATCACTTCTCATAAATCATGCTCTAAATATTCTTGATAAACTTTTCATACATCTTGAAATATACACACCGCAACAAATACATAAAATTATGACGAAATCATTTGAAATATTTATAATGTCATGCATGATGTTTTTTAAGAAAAAAATTTATAACTTAAAAAATTGTATGTACGTGTTTATTTTGAGAAAGTATTCAATATAATGTACATGGTTATCTATAATGTTTATGCGCACTTACCATTGGACAGCTGTGGTGTAATTAATGTTGACAAAGTCAATGCACATTTTAGTATCTATATATAAATTTTCAAATGCATATTTAGGTATCACATCAGAAAAATGTTCCGCGGATCCGCACATCGATCCCGTCATCGATACGCATTGGATGCGTCTATTTGAATTCCGACGAAAAATTGTTCTACTTATATATGCATGTTGTTTAGGTTATTATGCATGCTTTTTTTTTGTTATTATGCATGCTTTTTTTTGGTTATTTTGCATTTAATACATAACAGTTTAAATAATGTGCATAATAACTTAATTAATTTGAATTTTGCATGTTAATTGTATTATTATGCATGTTATTTACATTATTATGCATTTGACAATATTTAAAATCAGATTGTTATTATGCATGTTAATTATATTAGATAAATGTGTTATTATGCATGTTATTCATATTATTTTATTTTTGTTATTGTGCATCTAACATAATGCATAAAAGTTCGAATAATGTGCATAATAACTTAATTAATTGTTGTGCATGTTAATTGTATTATTATGCATGTTTTTTGTATTATTATGCATTTGACAATATTTAAATTCAGATTGTTATTATGCATGTTAATTATATTAGATAAATGTGTTATTATGTATGTTATTCATATTATTTTGCATGTTAATTACATGCAAATAACAAACACAATATGCATAATAATCAAAATAACATGAATAATAACTAGAACAATTTTCAAAGTGAATGCAACTAGATTCGTCTAGTTCGCATCGATGAACGTATCGATCTTTGTTTTTAGTCGACCATCCAGTTAATTAGATGCATAATAACAAAAATAACATGCAAACTGACTGAACTCGTTCTAATAGGATCGATGACGGAATCGATGACGTGATCAATATATCTGCAACACACTTACTTTTTTTTCTTCTTTTGGTATTGGAACTTCTATTAATTTCGATATTAATTATCTTTTAAATGTTTTTCACGTAACTTAAACTTGCATCTCTAAAGACGGACATGCACACTTTTTTATATTAGAAATTTTCCCTTCGATGTTTATTAATTTTTTCGAATATATCTCGCGGAACTTAAACTAAAACTCATCGTAAAGAAACGAAACCCAACACTATTTATGCTAGGCTAGGCATGCGGTTCAACCATCATGCATACACACTTTTTTTAAGAGAAAGAAGGGATCAATTCTCACAAATTTCATTATATACTATCACAATTGTGATCTAATTTGAATTATCAGAAAAAATCGAGATAAAAACAAATAGCAAAAAAAAAAAGACCAAAAAAAAAAAATTACAAGCCACACATGAAAACAAACAAAATGTTGAAAAGCCAAACTTCTCAATCAACAATTGATCCTCAAATAATCTCAATTTTACCGTCTAGCCTCCCAAAATATTTTTATGTTGGATACATCTGACGACCTTTGACACATCGGGTTGGCCTTGTATCTCCATCTATCTCGAGAGATGAGGGTCAAGCCCACAAGTGCCACTATGGATCACAAAATCAACTGTCATATACCTTCGTTATAGCTATCCTTTTGTAGATGTCACCAACACACCTCAAGTTACCGGCCTGTCACGCCGGAATCTCCATTTTGCTTGTGTTTATAAGAAAAGCTCTCACCATCACGTAATCCCATCAAGTTGCTTAAGGAGCTGCTATTGGAAACTAGATGGCCATCGTCGCATGCGTTGGCACCACTTTTGGCGAGTCTCCTTCGGTTCGGGCTAGGGTTTTGACTTCTCTCCTCTTGGTGGCCTTCTTGTTGCTCACTGCGGGGAAGCGCTTCACGGGCTAGAGCTTGGGCACGGGAAGGAGGGATTGAAAAGAGGGATTGAAAGAAAGATCTATTCGGAGCGAAAGGTGGCTACTAGGAGAAACCAGTGTGCGATTTCCCTCCTTTCTTCCTTCACGGCTGGGACCTTCAAGAGAAACGAGGATAGATCGGAGCGAGTGCGGCTGCTAGGAGAACCACAAAGCGGTTTCCTTCTCTCTCTTTCTCTTTCAAAAACGGTTCTTCCTCGGATAATGATATGCGAAGAGGAGGTGGAGGAAGGGGAGAGGGGGATTAGGGAAGAGATCGAGAGGGGGGAAGGTCGACGACGCACCTTTTTCGCCTAGGATTTTTTATTTTTTAGAAGTTTATTGAAATCGCCTCTCTCAAACAGTAAAGGGAGCCTCCTCGTTTTTGATCTGTATGCACACTTTTAGAGTTTTAGTTATTCGTTTCTCTTAAATAGCATTGATACAATATATCAAGTTGTCAGCCTTCCTCAATCAAATATTGTGGACCTTCACCTGAAAATAAGTATATATTGTAGGCCTACATTTCTTTAGATATTGCATTAATTATTCTTGTCTTAGATTGACATAAAACAATTAAAAATTAAGTAAAATTATGATGCATCTAAGTTCTAAGAGCATCAAGATCTTTAGTGCTCTTAACTAAAATTTAAATTTATCATATTTAATAATTACGTCATATCAAAATCTAGTAGGAAATATCATAATTGGTGCCAAAAAACGACACTTATGGAACTTACACTGAAAATTTGAGATTTTTTTATATAAAGTAATTATTTAAAAATGATATTTTTTTTAACATCATTATCTCTTTTAGCCAGAAAAACGGCATTGATGGAACTTTTCCTGGCAATTTGTGGTGCATCATAATTTTACTCTAAAAATTAGGACGTTTACATGTAATGTTCCTTTAGTACATTGATTTAACTGTGAAAGAACAATAAGCAATATGTTTTGTCGTTGTAGTATTTGCTCGTATATTTCCTGAAATTACAATTATTGTCACTTTCAAAGAACAATTTAGAACGCCTGTTGATTGTTTGAAAATAGGGTTCAAAGAAAGTTTCTTAACTCATTAATGTATAATTTTGAGAGAATCACCTTTTTTCCATGTGGGAGGTCACAAATTTGAAATCCAGATGAAAAATCTTGATAAATATTTAGATTTGAGTGATTTGAAACTCATCTATATCTAAAAAAAAACAGTTTTTTAAAATATGAAGCTAATTGATTCCTAAAAAGTAAATTAAAATAATTTATAAATATTGACCGAAATTTACTAAATAAACCTTTGAATTTAAGCACTCTTTTGATCTTGCTAAAAGAGATGAATTCAAGATGGGAGTCAATTGTTGTATCAAGCAATATCTCGAATTTGTAAAGCCAAAATTTTGAATTTAACATATTTTCTCGTGAGTTTTTGTTAGATTTTAATTCAAGCAAAAAGGAAAAATAAGATGCAAGAAAGAAGCTCAAGAACATCAAAGTATGAAGGTATCAAGTCAAGATAGATGTTAGGATATTTTATTTGAGCTTCTAATAATTTTAAATCAATGATATTGAGTCAACAATAATAAGATACAAACTTGAGAACCCTATTCCGTTATATAACGGTTTACTTTATTACACAACAAAGTATTTGTGAACAATCCATATCGATTGGTGACGAAGTGAAAATTAGAGAGAGTTGTCCAAAAATATACCACTTCTTATATAACGGTTTGTTTTGTTACACAACGAAGTATTTGAGAATGGTACATATTGATTATGTAACAAAATGGAAATCACATAGAGTTGCTCAGAAAATTCTTACTTCATTACATAACGAAGTATAACGTTGTATAACGAAGTACAATATAAATTTCAAAATAATAATCAAAATTCAAAATCCACCACTTTGTTACATATTGAAATACATCGTTGTGTAATGAAGTTTAGAATGAAATTCAAAATAACGGTTGAATTTCTAACAACTCTATTTTACCTTTTTCAATACAATGTTGTATAACATTTTAAAATGTTGTATAACAATGTAATAAAAACAGACCAAATTACAAGGCTTGTCAAGTTCATTATAAAAGAGATTCCTTCCCTCTTTCTCTCTATGCATTCTATCATTGCAAAATCAAAACCTATAATCCACCATTGTTGAGCCTGAAATCAACCCTGCTAAATCCTTGCTAAAGACTCAATCTCACTGATCTAAATTATCATGAACTCTTGTGAGATTGTTTGAGATATTGTCGCCATTATCTATTTTCTCTTTTAGACTTTGTGCTACTTTGTTCCTTTGACTTGATTCTCTACCTTTGTGTGTAAAGATGTCAAGTTCAACTTTGTACCAAAATTTGGAGTTAGTGAATCGGCTCGACTTTGTTACAGTTTCGGAGGGTCGAAAGTCCCTGAGAGTAGGATCATCAATATCTGAACTTCGTTATCATATCTGGTGTCACACATTATCTTTGTTTGCAATATCTAAACTATATCTCTTTACTTTATTTGTTATTTTAATTTCGAAATTGTTCTTGATTGAAAATTACTTGAATTGCCTAAAATTATTAAATTTACTAATTAGTTCTTGAAAGTTTTAAAATTATTCAAATTAGCTATCCTCGAGGCTAATTAAGTTTTATAAAGTGGTATCAGAGCAGGTTGAGCTTGGTAATTAAGGCACACTTAATTACAAGCAAAGATCTAAACCAAATAACAACCACTAGGCACATTACCCAACCATCGATTTAGGTCAAAATTGTAAAAACTTTGAGCATTAGAATATATGCATGATCAATTACTTAAATGTTGTTGACTTTTTGGACATTGTGAATATAAAGTTTGTTCCAGACATTGATCAAGTAACCAACAAGTTTTTCGTTGCCTCCAAAGAAAAGGAGAAAATGACCTAGTTATCAATGCAATTATTGCAAATGTGTATTAATCGATTGCTCCAATTTTTAGAGAGGAAACTAATGCTTATGATATGTGGCAAACATTGATCCAAGAAAATGAGGGCAATGCTATCCTTAAAGGTCTAAGAGAGCCGGGTTACAATCGATGTTTGAGAATTTTAGAATTTAAGAAAAATAGTCTATTGATGATATGTTCACTAGGCTTACTCTTCTAACTAACAATTTCATTGAAGTAGGTGACCCTTTGGATTATAGCAAGATTGTTGCCAAAGTTCTAAAGATCATGATGAGAAGACCAATGTGAAAAGCTTATGTGAGTTCACTAGAGGCATTGCACAATGCAAGAGAAGCTCCATTAACGTTGGAGGAAATTTACTTATTCTTAAAAATATATGAAGAAACCCTTCGGCAACTTGGAAAACAAGACCACAAACACAAAATCATAGCATTCACAGCTAAAAACTCTAAGAAATACAATGCCTCATCTTCTAATCACTGCCCCTCACTTGAGATTTCTTTCCAAAATTTCGGTCAAGACCAAAATGAAAAACTCTCATTCTTACTAGGATGCTTCGAGGCCTCTTTCTCTATGAAAGAAGGTTGAATACAAGACGAGAAGAAGAAGACAAGAGAGTCTTTTGTGTCATATGTGAATTGAAAGGATGCAACTTTAGTAATTGCTATAATATTTTTACTCTAAAAGAAGAATCAAGATGTGAGTGAAAGGCAAGATCAAAAGAGAAATTTCAAGAGAGCAGGTTTTTCGGGCAAAAGAAATACGAAGACAATGCAAGCTTGTACATGGGATGATAAAGAAGGTGAAGGTGAAGAGTGCGAGATATTCATGAGTGATGACTCACGAACATCATTTGAACTCATGGCTGTTGTAGAGGAAGATAATGAGAAGTTGGGCAATGAAGGTCATAAAGGTAGAGTCGATCTACACATAATTATTTTCAAGAACATGGTAATCGATCCGGCGGTAATTGAACTCCTTAGAAGGTTCGGTCTAGAAGAAAACAAGGAAAATGAACCTGCTAAGGAGACAAAAGAGGAGCCGTTAAGAAGATGGAGAATGAAGATGCTAGCACATCCTAGCTTGATTCAAAACAAAGAAGAGACTAGTGCTTCAACCTCTAAAGTGGAGGCAAAGGTACATCTAACTCAAAATTTAAATCGTAGAGATAACATAGCATCTACCTCACATATGTGTGATGATAGTGATGATGAAGATATTGATGATGTCGAATGGATGAGAAAATATGGTGAAATCACATCACCAAGCAATCAAGATGAAAATACAAAGGAGATTTTAATTGAAAATGGAAATGAAATTTCAATTGAAAATGTAACACTAGGTTAGATAACCCTTGTTGCAATACAAATGTTAAAAATAACATAATTGAGGGGTTCAAACGCAAAATTCTTGAGTTTGAGTCCAAGGTGAAAGTTTATGTATCAAAACTGAAAAACTTGAGTTAAAGATAAATATTGTAAAAAAACATGAAAATTATATATGTGACTTAAAATAAGAAGTGCAATACTTGAAAACAAATGAGCTTTAAAATCCTCTAGTACTTTGAAGAACGACACTATAATAGATTTGACCAAACTATATGAGGGATAAGACTCACATGACAAGTCGGTCTAGGATACAAGATGATTTTATTGTCTTCTTTATCATTAGACAACCCCCAAAGCCCCAAAGATAAAGAAAAATAAACTCAAAACTACAAGAGAAAGAAGGTAAAATATTGAAAGGTTAGAAATATATCAAATCATGTCTTTAGATACTGGTTCAATAATGATAACTTTGCCAAAAATAAATTGGCCCCAAGGTATGACCATTTCAATCAACCATGGTCAAATAACACTTAATATAAGGGACCAAGCTATTGGATGTATGAGATTAAAGGTGAAAATCTTATCAAATTTGATGCTCAATATAATGAGAGACCAAGAGGTATTTTTCAACAATCACATATTTTTAAAATCACACAAATTAAGCTTCAATTACTCATATCAACCAAAGAATCAAGTGCAAGAATTAAAGAAATATATTTTCATACTCGTTTGGTTAAGACCAATGAAAATGTTTTCACTTGTGCATTTTGCAATTATTGTTGCAAAAGAGGTCACATCTCATTATAATGCAAGCTTAAGAAGGAAAGCAACATATTAAATATTGTTTGGATTTCTAAGATTCAAACTTAATGGTTTTAATATTTGATTATATATTTAAGGGGAGTTGCAAAATAAATGAGTCAATTGAGCCTTATAAAATCCCAACATTTGCATATGTTTGTTAAGCCCTAAATTCAAAGTAAGCTTGCGCAAAATATGTGTGAAAACACTAGTGCAATCTTGATTTCAGAGAAATGATTAAGGGGGAGCACAATTCAAAGTAACTTGATTTAGTTGGTTTGCTTTTTGGTGGGGTAAAATGCATACTTTGAGGGGGGTATTGCAAAATCTTGGTAAAATTCATAAATTGAGGGGAGTTTTATTGTCAAATAATGAATTATTATTATAAAATGCATGAATTAAGGGGGAGCACAATTTAAAAAAAAAAATCCTTTTGTCAATTTCCAAAAATGAAGAGAAAATGGGCATACCGGGAAAAACCTAAATCGTTTAAACTTTCTGAATTTTTTGCCATCATGCACTTTAAATTTCAAATTTTCGGAAGGAGAACGTTGTTGTACCAAGCAATGTCTCGAATTTGTTGATTTGCAAAACTAAACTTTGAATTTAACATATCTCTTTTGAGTTTTTGTTTATATTTTAATTCAAGAAAAAGGAAAAATAAGATGCAAGAAAGGAGCTCAAGAATATCAAAGCATGAAGCTATCAAGTCAAGATATATGCTAGGTTATTTTATTTGAGCTTCTAATAATTTTAAATTAATAAAATTGAGTAAAAAACAACAACATACAAACTTGAACCCTACTCTATTATATAACAGTTACTTCGTTACACAATGAAGTATATGGGAACAATCCAGATTGGTTGTATAACAAAGTAAAAATCATAGAGAGTTGTTCAAAAATATACTACTTAGTTATATAATAGCATGCTAAGTTATACAACGAAGTATCCGAGAATGATACCGATCAGTTGTGTAACGATGTGGTAATCATAGAGAGTTGCTCATAAATTTCTTACTTCATTACATAACAACGTATAATGTTGTGTAACAAAGTATAAGATAAATTTCAAAATAACGGTCAAAATTCAAAATCCACAACTTCGTTACATAACGAAGTACATCGCTATGTAACAAAGTTCAAAATGAAATTCAAAATAACGATCGAATTTGTGACAACTCTACTATACATTTTTCAGTACAATGTTGTGTAACATTTTAAAATATTGTATAACAATGTAATAAAATAGACCAAATTGCAAGGCTTTTCAAACTCATTTTACAAAGGGATCTCTTCCCGCTTTCTCTCTAAGCATTTTATCATTGCAAAACCAAAATCTAGAAGCCATAATTGTTGAGCTTGAAATCAACATTGCTAAATGCTTGCTAAATACTCAATCTCATTGATCTAAAATTATTCTAAACTCTTGTGAGATTGTTTTAGAGATTGTCATTATCTATTCTCTATTTTTTTCTTTTAGCCTTTGTGCTACTTTGTTCCTTTGGTTTGGTTCTCTACCTTTGTGTGTAAAGAGGTCAAGTTCAACTTTGTACCAAATATTTGGAGTTAGTGAATCGGCTCGACCTTGTTATCGTGTCGGGGGTCAAGAATCTCGAAGAGTAGGATATCCAATATTCGAACTCCTCTATCATATCCGATGTCATGCATTTCTTGATTTGTTTGCAATTTCTAAACTCTATCTCTATACTTGTTATTTTAATTTAAAAATTATTCTTGATTGGAATTGCTTTAGTTGTCTAAAATTGTCAAATTTATCAATTAGTCCTTAAAAAATTTAAAATTATTTAAATTAACTATCCTCGAGGCTAATTAAGGTTTATATCAATAACAACATTTTGCATACATAACAATTTTTTCAGTCAAAAGTTACTCTAGAGACTTTGTATGCATGTACATATGTATTTCCTTGCAACATGAAAATCACACAAACAACTAACTACAAAAGTAGCTCTAATTAATGGGTCAAAGTTAGATACATTTATGAGTGCATTATTTATTGTGCACTAGTGATTTAAATTATTAAATTTAAATCATTAATTAATACTCTTTTTTCTTATAATTTAATTATTTTTTCTCTCTCCATACAATTCAATAAGAGAGAATATAATTTATTGATCAAATAATTTAAACCATAAATACACAATCAGATGGTGCAGTGATTGTCATTGTTGGTCTAGCAAACGAAGTTCCTTGCAATTAGGGGTGTCAACGCAACACAAAAGTTTCTAGTTGTGCTAATTAAACGCAACGTCAAACACAAATCTTGCTGGTTTCATTAATTAAATGCAACATAAACATAAATTATCGATTTCTTTTCGTTTAATTGCATTTTTACATTTAGGATTCTACGAGTTTGAACTTATTTGGATTGTAGAGCTAAATTGGCGGATATATAGATAAAATCTCATTAGAACCCTAGCGCGGAAACACCGCTTCGCTGAGATCCTTTCTTCTTCCTCTTCTCTTCATCTTCTCCGCTCTCCGAGACTGACTATCTTTCTCTCTGAAATCTAATCTCGTCGACCCATGAGTGACGTGGCCAGGCTTGTTTGGTCCCCTTTGCTAAAACTCTAAATCTTTTTTCCGACGATTTGGCCCTGATTTGAACGATCTATTGTTTTGTTTCCAGCGATCTATTGTACTTGAAAGATTGAGTAGGATTAAATGTTAAAAGGCTGGAGAATATTATCATTTCACTGCTAGGTGACTAAGAAACATATTTTTCGATTGTGATCGGGGCCTTTCGCCTTCTCATAGATTCTTGTGACCTTGTACTTGGCTATATAAGCCTCCGTGATGGAAAATAAAAATGGCTGAAAGAAATAAAAGAAAAGAGAGAGAGAGAGAGAGAAGAAATAAAGAAATAGAGAAAGAAATAAAGAGAAAGGAAGATCCAGCAAGCAAGCATGCTATTCAAAGATATTACTTGAATTTAATCTTTATTTATTTATTTTGTAACTTGATATTTTTGTTAGTTTTGTACTTTTATTTAGTCTTTGTTTTTCGATTTGCATGCTTGTAGGTTTTAGTTAACCTCATTGCATGATCTTGTATCTGATTCTATGACATGGCTGATGAGTATGATGAGTATATTTTTTATCACATGTTTTTCTTGCTTGAAAAATTGGTTGCTTGCTTACTAGAAATTGTTTACATGCATGAAAATACCTTGCTTGTTTACTGGCACTTGCATGAAAATAGCTTGTTTGATTACTGGTACTTGTTTACTTGCATGAAAATATCTTGCTTGATTACTGATTGGTAATAGATGAATCTGACTTATTAACTTGCTTGAGTTTGAATGTACAAGTCGATTAAGATATTACAAATAAGTTGTCTTAGCATTAAAAAATGGCATATTGCTTAGTTTCTGTTACTAGCATGTAAATAGCTTGCTTGCTTACTAGCACTTGAATGTAAATAGCTTGCTTACTGGCAGTTGCATGTAGCTTGCTTGCTTACTGACACTTGCATGTAAATAGCTTGTTTGCTTACTGGCACTTGCATGTAAATAGCTTGTTTGATTACTAACACTTGTTTACTTGCATGAAAATAGCTTGCTTGATTACTCACACTTGTTTACTTGCATGAAATAGCTTGTTTGATTACTGATCTGTGATAGATGATTCTGACATGCTTACTTGCATGAGTTTGATTTTACAAGTCGATATTCATCTATCACAGATAATTTTCACTAAGTTGCTTGATTATGCCAACTTGTTGCTTATTTGTCACTAAGTGGGTGTAATTCAGGATGAAGCCTAGAGAAATGATCTCTTTGGCTCCTTGAATCTCAAGTCATGATTCTTCAGTGATGATCAATGTGTTTGAATTTCTTTTATTTAGCCAATGACTGAGATTGGTTTCTGAGAAGATAACTTGAGATCTATGTTGAGTACTTGAGATTATTTTTGCAAGGTTGACATCTATGTATAAGGAAATTATTGTGATGTTTATGTTTAGATGCTTGATCAGTAAATATGAAGTTAATGTATTTTGTTTGAATTGAATGTTGTGAATTTCATGTACTTTGTTTGAATTGAATGTTGTGAATTTCATGTACTTTGTTTGAGTTGGATGGTGTTAGGTTCATGTTTAGTTGCTTGTACTTTTTGCAATACAAAAGTTCATGTATTTTATTTCTGTAATTAATTTGAAATTATTTGTGTATTTGTGTAATTAAGGAATCAAATATTTGAACTAATGATGCAGTTTGACGCAAAGAATAAACTTTTATAGAGTTTTGAACGTTTAGTTCAACACAACGCAAACGCACAATTTTTTCTTATGTTTAAAAACGAGATGGTCAAGACAAATAATTTTTCGTTAATTAAACACAATAGTTAACGCAAACGAAAATTTGTGTTAACATTTTTTTACGTTTGACACTCCTACTTGCAATATTCTAGTTTTGTGGGCCAGCTTTCAAGTTCATCCTTCGTCCGTACGAGTAAAAGTCTATTTTTTAACTTAGAAAAGTCATGTGGCATAGGTATCTGCACTTGAAAATCTTGAGCTGAGGTATTTCTATTTGAAATGCTTGGTATTATATATGGTTGTTGCTTTCATGTCAATATTTAAATAAATTTTCAACGATTTAGTATTAGAAAAAAATATTATAGATGATATTACTGTTTGATATTAAATTGAAGTTTCTTGTTCATTGTACTTGAATGCAGTGGCGGAGCCACGTTGGTGTAGGGTGAGCTGAACTTTCAGGAAATTTTTTTTTCAAAAATAATCATATATATTAATTTTTTTCAGAAACGACTATGTATTTGAAATTTTTTTGCATAAATGACCATGTAAAATATTTTTTTCTAAAAATAATCATCATTTCGAACCCCTGAAAAAAACCGTAAATCTTGAACCCCCTGACGAGAATTCTGGATCCGCTCCTGCTTGCATGGACTTAAGTTACTAAATTCAGGTGGAAGAAGATCATGAACCAGACGAAAGTTTTTTTAGATAAAGATTACGAGAGTCAAGCTACCCAAATTTAAATGAACTTAAATTATTCTATTCGAATTTTGAATTTAAAATCTCTCACACAGAGATCGTTGCTCTTAACTACTAGGCTAAGAGCTCGTTCTTTGAACCAGACGAAGATGACGATAGGGATGTAAAAGATAAACAAAATTAATGACGATGATGGAAGAGATGGTAATTAAAGATGAGATTGCAAAAATCCAAATTTATTAATTTTGCTGAAACATCAAATAATATCTAGACGACATAAAAAATGTGAAACATATATAAGTAATTTAAAAGTTTAATTATAATATGTCTGTACTTTTTCCATTTTTATTAATTTAAAAATATTGTAAATAAATTTTCATTCTTACATAATAATATATCAACAAGAAATTAGTTTAACGTCAAAAATCATGTTTGTCAAAAGTTCAATTTCTAATCAAATTATACCATGAAAACTATTGATAAGCGTGACTTGAATAATCCATAATTTGTCAAGAGAGAACACATCTTGCATGAGTTGGCACATGTGAGCACAATTTTGAATTTTCAGTTCTTTACAACTATTGCGTTATTTAAAAGAAAGTTTTGAATAAAGAAAACAAAAATATTTCTCGAAAAGAAACTTTCTTTCAACTTTTATCTTTTTTGTTTCAAGTTCGTCTATTTTTCCCAACTTTATAATATTTAGAGAAAAACAATTAAAAAAACTTCAATAGAAAATATAAAAAGAAAACACGACGCGCCAACATATGTGTTATGTACAATTAGAAGCGTTTTATAAAAGATCTAGGAGTGCATGTGTCAATCAGTATTAATTGTTGTATTTCATTTATATATAAGAAAAGATGCTAACACTCGCCAAGTGTTTTATATAACAAGTGTTATTTTTCAAAAAAAAAAAAAATTGTTGGTCTAGGGTGATTGGTACTTTTACGTGTGTGTGCAGCACACACACGAAAGACATAATAAATAATTATATATATAATTATGTAAAATCAAATAAATCACAGATACAAATTATATTGAAATGATCACATTATTTCATAAATTTACATATATAGAATTTTTTGCTCTGTTCATTTTCATTGCGAAATGACCAGTATTTTAAATATTTTTTAAATAATTTCTGCTATAGTAAAATTACTGTTTCTGGTGTTTTCCCCCTTTTGTTGCTGTTTTTTTTTCTTTTTCCTTTCGATTTTTTTTTTCTTCCGACCTAATATGTATACATGAGCATGATTTGTTTATATTTTTCTAAATTATGTATACTTAGCTTAAATAATAATTATTATATGTAAATAATTCTTGAGGTAGTGCAATAAATAAGAAACACATTATGTTTTTATACAAACAAAAAATTTGTAGGCAGTATAAATATCATTTAATAGACGGAAGTGATATACACCTATGACAAACAAAGCTATTCGGTAAAAATATATTTTCAATTTGATAAGCAGTAAATAACTCTTGCGGTAGTATAATGAATAAGAAACTCATTATGTTTTTATACAAACCAAATTTTGGTAAGCAGAATAAATACTATTTAATAGACGAAACTGATATATACTTATGACACATAAAGCTATTTTAGTTTTATTTTTTGACATTGTTGAATAATTAAACCAATTTTTTAATATTTTTTCAATAAATGTCATGTTTATTAAAAATTGTAATGTAGATTTTTTATTGGTGTTCTAATTTAGATCCAATATAAATTTTGTTGTCGTAATACAATAATTTAAAATTTAGTTGATTCTGAAGAGATCATCAGATGTTGTAATTTGATTCTGAAGAGATCATCAGATGAAGTTTGAACGGTCCATATCAATAAACGAGCGAGTCTGTTTTTTGACATTTTCAACGGACTGATGAGATGGAATTACATGGGCTATTTTATGATATATTGAGAATTGTTTGATGAGATTTAAACGGTCCAAATCTATGAAATAACAGAGATAAGTGTATTAGTGTTTGTTCTTCAAATAATTCATTTAAAGGTGGTAACCTTTCACTAAAACACCACGAAGGAGCATATATTACCACTCTAAGAGCTTCATTTTAAGGTGTTAAAAATTAAAGAAAAAACACCACAAAGCATTTTATTCTACTAAGAGAAGTGTCTCAGATCAGATTACTTCATTTAGGAGTGGTACATTTCAAGAAAACAACACAAAAGCTCCTAGCCTACTATGAGAACTATTTCTTCTTCGTGTACTTCATTTATGGGCATCAAGAAAACATCACAAAACATCTTATCCTTCTACGAGAAGTGATTCTGATCAGAGTACTTCATTTATGGGTTGTAACCATTAAAGAAAATACCACAAAGCATCTTATGGTACAACTAGAAGTGATTCAGGTGTGATTACTTCATTTACGGATGGTAACCGTTCAAGAAAACCCCACAAAGCATAAAAGCCTACTACGATAAGCGTTAGTTCTTCGAATACTTCATTTAAGGATGGTAATGACCTTTCACTAAAACACCACGAAAGAGCATAGATTAACACTCTAAATGCTTCATTTCAGAGTACTTCATTTCAGGGTGTTAACAATTAAAGAAAATAACATAAATCATTTTATCCTACTACGAGAAGTGTTTCAGATCAGATTACTTCATTTAGGGGTGGTACATTTCAAGAAAACTACACAAAACCTCCTAACATACTACGAGAAGTGTTTCTTCTTCGAGTACAACATTTAATTGTGCTAACCATTCACTAAAACACCACGAAAAGCATCGAATATCACTCTAAGTGCTTCATGTCCGAGTACTTCATTTATGGGCGTTAAACAATCAAGAAAACACCACATTGCATCTTATCCTTCTACGAGAAGTGATTCTGATCAGAGTACTTCATTTACGGATAGTAGCCATTAAAGAAAACACCACAATGCTTCATATCCTACTACCATAAGTGATTCAGCTGCGATTACTTCATTATGGGTGATAACCATTCAAGAAAACCCCACAAAGAATCAAAGCCTACTACGAGAAGTGTTAGTTCTTCGAATACTTTATTTAAGGGTAGTAACCTTTCACTAAAATACCACCAAGGAGCATAGATTATCACTCTAAGTGCTACATATTAGAGTACTTCATTTCAGGGTGTTAACAATTAAAGAAAACACCACAAAACATTTTAACCTACTACGAGAAGTGTTTAAGATCAGATTACTTCATTTAGGGGTGATACATTTCAAGAAAACTACACAAAAGCTCCTAGCCTACTAAGAGAAGTGTTTTTTCTTCAAGTACGACATTTAATTGTGGTAACTATTCACTAAAACAACCCGAAGCAGTATCGAATACCGCTCTAAGTGCTTTATGTCCGAGTACATTATTTATGGTCGGCATACAATCAAGATAACACCACAGAGGATCTTATCTTTCTACGAGAATTGATTCTTATCAGAGTACTTCTTCATTTATGGGTGGTAACCATTCAAGAAGACCCCACAAAGCATCAAAGCCTACTACGATAAGTGTTAGTTCTTTCAATACTTCATTTAAGGATGGTAACCTTTCACTAAACCATCATGAAGGAGCATAGATTACCAATCTAAGTTCTTTATGTCAGAGTACTTCATTTAAGGAATTTAGCAATTAAAGAAAACACCACAAATAATTTTAACCTACTACGAGAAGTGTTTCAGATCGAATTACTTCATGTATGGGTGGTACATTTCAAGAAAACTACAAAACCTCATACCCTACTACGAGAAGTGTTTCTTCTTCGAGTATGGTATTTAATTGTGGTAACCATTCACTAAAACACCACGAAAAGCATCGAATACCACTCTAAGTGCTTCATTTCCGAGTACTTCATTTATGGGCATTAAACAATCAAGAAAACACCACAAAGCATCTTATCCTTCTACGAGAAGTGTTTCAGATCAGATTACTTCTTTTATGGATGGTAACCATTCAAGAAAATCCCACAAAGCATCAAAACCTACTACGAGAAGTGTTACTTCTTTGAATGCTTCATTTAATGATGGTAACCATTCATGTTAAAGTACTTCATTTTTGGCGGTAAACAATGAAAAAATAAGACAAAGCATCTTATCCTTCTACGAGAAGTAATTCTGATCATAGTACTTCATTTATAGGTAGCAACCTATCAAGATGCTCCACAAAGCATCATTTCCTAGTACACTTCATTTAAGGCTGCTATGTCAGATCGGATTACTTTATTTATGGGTGGTACATTTCAAAAAACTACACAAAACCTCCTAGCCTACTATGAGAAGTATTTTTTCTTCGAGTACTGCATTTAATTGTGACAACCATTCACTAAAACACCACGAAACAACATCGAATAGCGCTCTAAGTGCTTCATGTATGAGTACTTCGTTTATGGGTTGTAAACAATCAAGAAAACACCACAAAGCATCTTATCCTTCTACGATAAGTGATTATTATCATAGTACTTCATTTATGGATGGTAACCATTAAAGAAAACACCACAAAACTTCTTATCCTACTATTAGAAGTGATTCAGCTGCGATTACTTCATTTGTTGGTGGTAACCATTCAAGAAAAGCCCACAAAGCATTAAAGCCTATTGCGATAAGTGTTAGTTCATCGAATACTTCATTTAAGTGTGGCAACCTTTCACTAAAACACCACGAAGGAGCATAAATTACATGTCTAAGTGCATCATGTCAGAGTACTTCATTTAAGAGTTTTAGCAATTATGGAAAACACCACAAAGCATTTTATCCTACTACGAAAAGTGTTTCGTATCAAATTATTTAATTTATGTGTGGTACATTTGAAGAAAACTACACAAAACCTCCTAGCCTACTATGAGAAGTATTTCTTCTTCGAGTATTGCATTTAATTGTGGTAACCATTCACTAAAATACCAAGAAGAAGCATCGAATACTACTCTAAGTACTTCATGTCTCACTGAGTACTTCATTTATGGGCGGTAAACATTCATGAAAACACTACAAAGCATCTTATCTTTCAACGAGAAGTGTTTCAGATCGGATTACTTCATTTATGGGTGGTACATTTCAATAAAACTATAAAACCTCCTAGCCTAGTACGAGAAGTGTTTCTTCTTCGAGTACTGCATTTAATTGTGGTAACCGTTCACTAAAACACCATGAGGCAGCATCGAATACCACTCTAAGTGCTTCATGTCCGAGGACTTCATTTATGAGCGGTAAACAATCAAGAAAACACAACAAAGTATTGTATCCTTCTACGAGAAGTGATTCTGATCAAAGTACCTCATTTATGGGTGGCAACCATTAAAGAAAACAATACAAAACATCTTATCCTACTACCAGAAGTGATTCAGCTGTGATTACTTCATTTATGGGAAATAACCATTCAAGAAAATTCCACAAAGCATCAAAGCCTAGTACGATAAGTGTTTGTTCTTCGAATACTTCAATTAAGGATAATAACTTTTCACTAAAACACCACGAATGAGCATAGATTTCCACTCTAAGTGCTTCATTTAAGAGTAGTTCATTTCAAGGTGTTAACAATTAAAAAAACACCACAAAGCATTTTATCCTACTACGAGAAGTGTTTTAGTTCAGATTACTTCATTTAGGGATGGACATTTCAAGAAAACACCACAAAGCATATTATCCTTCTACGAGAAGTATTTCAGATCGGATTACTTCATTTACGGGTGGTAAACATTCAAGAAAATCCCACAAAACATCAAAGCCTACTACGAGATGTGTTAGTTCTTAGAATGCTCCATTTAAGGATGGTAACCATTCATTAAAACCCCACGAAAGAGCATAGACTACCACTCTAAGTGCTATGTTAGAGTACTTCATTTAAGGGTGGTAACCATTAACGAAAACACCACAAAGCAATTTATCCTACTACGAGAAGTGTTTCAAATCGGATTACTCATTTATAGTGGTACATTTCAAGAAAACTATACAAAACCTCCTAGCCTACTATGAGAAGTATTTCTTCTTCGAGTACTGCATTTAATTGTGGTAATCATTCACTAAAACACCACGAAGCAGCATCATATATCACTCTATATGCTTCATGTCAGAGTACTTTATTTATGGGCGGTAAACAATGAAAAACAACACAAAACATTTTATCCAAGTACACTTCATATAAGGTTGCTATGTCAGATTAGATTACTTCATTTATGGGTGGTACATTTCAAGAAAACTACACAAAACCTCCTAGCCTACTATGAGAAGTATTTCTTCTTCGAGTACTGCATTTTATTGTTGTAATCATTCACTAAAACACCACGAAGCAGCATCGAATACCACTCTAAGTACTTCATGTTCGAGTACTTCATTTATAGGCGTTAAACAATCAAGAAAACACCACAAAGCATCTTATCCTTATACGAGAAGTGATTCTGATCAGAGTACTTCATTTATGGGTGGTAACCATTAAAGAAAACACCACAATGCTTCATATCCTACTACCATAAGTGATTCAGCTACGAAGTGTTAGTTATTCAAATACTTCATTTAAGGGTAGTAACCTTTCACTAAAACACCACGAAGGAGCATAAATTACCACTGTAAGTGCTTCATGTCAAATTACTTCATTTCAGGGTGTTAACAATTAAAGAAAGCACCACAAACATTTTATCCTACTACCAGAAGTGTTTCAGATCAGATTACTTTATTTAGGGGTGGTACATTTCAAGAGAACTACACAAAACCTTCTAGCCTACTACGAAAAGTGTTTCTTCTTCGAGTACTTCATTTAATTGTGGTAACCTTTCACTAAAACACCGCGAAGCAGCATTGAATACCACTCTAAGTACTTCATTTATGGGTGGTAAATAATCAAGAACATAGCACAAAGCATCTAATCATACTACGATAAATGTTTCTGATCTGAGTATTTCATTTATGGGTGGTAACTTATCAAGATACTCCACAAATCATCATATCCTACAACGAGAAGAGTTTCCTCTCCGAGTATTTAATTTAAGTGCAGTAACCATCCTCTAAACACCACGAAGAAGCATAGAATACCACTCTAAGTGCTTCATGTCCAAGTACTTCATTTATAGCTGGCAAAGAATCAAGAAAATACCACAAATTATCTTAGTCTACTACGAGAAGTGTTAGTTCTTCAAGTACTTCATTTAAGGGTAGTAACCATTCATTAAATTACCATGAAGGAGCATAGATTACCACATTATATGCTATGTCAAAGTACTTCATTTAAGAGTGTTAACCATTAATGAAAACACAACAAACCATTTCATCCTACTACGAGAAGTATTTCAGATCGGATTACTTCATTTTTGGGTGATACATTTCAAGAAAAACACAAAGAATTTTATCCTACTACGAGAAGTGTTTCAGATCAGATTACTTCATTTAGTGGTGGTACGTTTCAAGAAAACTACACAAAAGCTCTTAGCCTACTACGAGAAGTGTTTCTTCTTCGAGTACGGCATTTAATTGTGGTAACCATTCACTAAAACACCACAAAACAACATCAACCCCAAATCTAAGTGCTTCATTTTCCAAGTACTTCTTTTGTTGGCGTTAAACAATCAAGAAAACACCACAAAGCATCTTATTCTTCTACCATTAGTGATTCAGCTGCGATTACTACTTTATAAGTCATAACCATTCAAGAAAACCCCACAAAGCATCAAAGCCTACTACGAGAAGTGTTAGTTCTTCGAATACTTCATTTAAGGGTAGTAACCTTTCACTAAAACAAAACACCACCATGGAGCATAGATTACCACTCAAAGTACTTCCTGTCGGAGTACAAAATTTCAGTGTGTTAACAATTAAAGAAAACACCGCAAAACATTTTATCCTACTTCGAGAAGTGTTTCAGATCAGATTACTTCATTTAAGGGTGGTACATTTCAAGAAAACTACACAAAACCTCCTAGCCTACTACGAGAACTGTTTCTTCTTCGAGTACGGCATTTAATTGTGGTAACCATTCACTAAAACACCACGAAACAACATCAACACCACTCTAAGTGTTTCATGTCCGAGTACTTCATTTATGGGCGTTAAACAATCAAGAAAACACCACAAAGCATCTTATCCTTCTACGAAAAGTGATTTTGATCAAAGTACATCATTTATGGCTGGCATAGAATCTAGAAAACACCACATATTATCTTATTCTATTACAAGAAGTGTTAGTTCTTCGAGTACTTCATTTAAGGATAGTAACATTTCATTAAATTACCATGACGGAGCATAAATTACCACATTATGTGCTATGTCAGAGTACTTAATATATGAGTGTTAACCATTAATGAAAACACCACAAACTATATCATCCTATTACGAGAAGTGTTTCAGATCAGATTACTTCATTTATGGGTGGTACATTTCAAGAAAACTACACAAAACCTCCTAACATACTACGAGAAGTGTTTCTTCTTCTAGTTCGGCATTCAATTGTGGTAACCATTCATTAAAACACAACGAAAAGCATCGAATACCACTCTAAGTACTTCATTTATGGACGTTAAACAATCAAGAAAACACCACAAAGCATCTTATCCTTCTACGAGAAGTGATTCTGATCAGAGTACTTCATTTACGGATAGTAGCCATTAAAGAAAACACCACAATGCTTCATATCCTACTACCATAAGTGATTCAGCTGCGATAACTTCATTATGGGTGATAGTCATTCAAGAAAACCCCACAAAGAATCAAAGCCTACTACGAGAAGTGTTAGTTCTTCGAATACTTTATTTAAGGGTAGTAACCTTTCACTAAAATACCACCAAGGAGCATAGATTATCACTCTAAGTGTTTCATGTCAGAGTACTACATTTCAGGGTGTTAACAATTAAAGAAAACACCATAAAGCATTTTTAACCTACTACGAGAAGTGTTTAAGATCAGATTACTTCATTTAGGAGTGGTACATTTCAATAAAACTACACAAAAGCTCCCAGCCTACTACGAGAAGTGTTTCTTTTTCGAGTGCAGCATTTAATTGTGGTAACCATTCACTAAAACACCACCAAACAACATCAATACCACTCAAAGTGCATCATGTTCGAGTACGTTACTTATTGGCGTTAAACAATCAAGAAAACACCACAAATCATCTTATCCTTCTACGGGAAGTGATTCTGAGCAGAGTACCTCATTTACGGATAGTAGCCATTATAGAAAACACCACAATGCTTCATATCCCACTACCATATGTGAATCAGCTGCGATTACTTCATTATGGGTGGTAATCATTCAAGAAACCCCAAAAAGCATCAAAGCAAACAACGAGAAGTGTTAGTTCTTCGAATACTTCATTTAAGGGGAGTAACCTTTCACTAAAACACCACCAAGAAGAATATATTACCACTCTAAGTGCTTCATGTCAGAGTACATAATTTCAATGTGTTAACAATTAAAGAAAACACCACAAAGCATTTTATCCTACTACGAGATGTGTTTCAGATTAGTTTACTTAATTTAGGGGTGGTACATTTCAAGAAAACTACAAAAAAAGCTCCAAGCATACTACGAGAAGTGCTTCTTCTTCGAGTGCGGCATTTAATTGTGGTAACCATCACTAAAACACCACCAAACATCATCAATACCACTCTAGGTGCTACACGTCCGAGTACTTCATTTATGGGCGTTAAACAATCAAGAAAACACCACAAAGCATCTTATCCTTCTACGAGAACTGATTCTGATCAGGGTACTTCATTTATGGGTGGTGGCCATTAAAGAAAACACCACAATGCTTCATATTCTACAACAGAAGTGATTCAGCTACGATTACTTCATTATGAGTGGTAACCAATCAAGAAAACCCACAAAGCATCAAAGCCAACTACGAGAAGTATTAGTTCTTCGAATACTTCATTTAAGGGGAGTAACATTTCACTAAAACACCATCAAGGAGCATAGATTACCACTCTATGTGCTTCATGTCAGAGTACATAATTTCAGGGTGTTAACAATTAAAGAAAACACCACAAAGCATTTTATCCTACTACGAGAAGTGTTTCAGATCAGATTACTTCATTTAGGAGGGGTACATTTGAAGAAAACTACACAAAAGCTCCAAGCATACTACGAGAAGTGCTTCTTCTTCGAGTGCGGCAATTAATTGTGGTAACCATCACTAAAACACCACCAAATGGCATCAATACCACTCTAAGTGCTACACGTCCGAGTACTTCATTTATGAGCGTTAAACAATCAAGAAAACACCACAAGGCATCTTATCCTTCTACGAGAAGTGATTCTGATCAGGGTACTTCATTTATGGGTGGTGGCCATTAAAGAAAAAGCACCACAATGCTTAATATTCTACAACAGAAGTGATTCAGCTAAGATTACTTCATTACGAGTGGTAACCATTCAAGAAAACCACACAGCATCAAATCCTACTACGAGAAGTGTTAGTTCTTCGAATACTTCATTTAAGGGTAGTAACCTTTCACTAAAAGAATACCAAGGAGCATAGATTACCATTCTAAGTACTTCATGTAGGAGTACAACATTTCAGGGTGTTAACAATTAAAGAAAACACCACAAAGAATTTTATCCTACTACGAGAAGTGTTTCAGATCATATTACTTCATTTAGGGGTGGTACGTTTCAAGAAAACTACACAAAAGCTCTTAGCCTACTACGAGAAGTGTTTCTTCTTCGAGTACGGCATTTAATTGTAGTAACCATGCACTAAAACACCACGAAAAAGCATCAACCCCAAATCTAAGTGCTTCATGTCCGAGTACATCACTTATGGGCGTTAAACAATCAGGAAAATACTACAAAGCTTCTTGTCCTTCTACGAGAAGTGATTCTGATCAGAGTACCACATTTATGGGTGGTAACCACTATAGAAAACACCACAACGCTTCATATCCTACTACCATATGTGATTCAACTGCAATTACTTCATTATGGGTGGTAATCATTCAAGAAAACCCCACAAAGCATCAAAGCCAACTAAGAGAAGTATTAGTTCTTCGAATACATCATTTATGGGGAGTAACCTTTCACTAAAACACCACCAAGGAGCAAAGATTACCACTCTAAGTGCTTCATGTCAGAGTACATAATTTCAGGGTGTTAACAACTAAAGAAAACACCACAAAGCATTTTATCCTACTACGAGAAGTGTTTCAAATCAGATTACTTCATTTAGGGGTGGTACATTTCAAGAAAACTACACAAAAGCTCCAAACATACTACGAGAAGTGCTTCTTCTTCGAATGCGGCATTTAATTGTGGTAACCTTCGCTAAAACACCACCAAACAGCATCAATACCACTCTAGGTGCTACATGTCCGAGTACTTCATTTATGGGCGTTAAATAATCAAGAAAACACCACAAAACATCTTATCATTCTACGAGAAGTGATTCTGATCAGGGTACTTCATTTATGGGTGATGACCATTAAAGAAAACACCACAATGCTTCATATTCTACAACAGAAGTGATTCAGCTACGATTACTTCATTATGAGTGGTAACCAATCAACAAAACCCATAAAGCATCAAAGCCAACTACGAGAAGTGTTAGTTCTTCGAATACTTCATTTAAGGGTAGTAACCTTTCACTAAAACACCACCAAGGAGCATAGATTACCACTCTAAGTGGTTCATGTCAGAGTACATAATTTCAGGATGTTATCAATTAAAGAAAACACCACAAAGCATTTTATCCTACTACGAGAAGTGTTTCTGATCAGATTACTTCATTTAGGGATGGTACATTTCAAGAAAACTACAAAAAAGCTCCAAGCATACTACAAGAAGTGCTTCTTCTTCGAGTGCGGCATTCAATTGTGGTAACCATCACTAAAACACCACCAAACATCATCAATACCACTCTAAGTACTACACGTCCGAGTACTTCATTTATGGGCGTTAAACAATCAAGAAAACACCACATAGCATCTTATCCTTCTACGAGAAGTGATTCTGATCAGGGTACTTCATTTATGGGTGGTGGCCATTAGAGAAAACACCACAATGCTTCATATTCTACAACAGAAGTGATTCAGCTACGATTACTTCATTATGAGTGGTAACCAATCAACAAAACCCATAAAGCATCAAAGCCAACTACGAGAAGTGTTAGTTCTTCGAATACTTCATTTAAGGGTAGTAACCTTTCACTAAAACACCACCAAGGAGCATAGATTACCACTCTAAGTGGTTCATGTCGGAGTACAACATTTCAGGGTGTTAACAATTAAAGAAAACACCACAAAGAATTTTATCCTACTACGATAAGTGTTTCAGATCATATTACTTCATTTAGGGGTGGTACGTTTCAAGAAAACTACACAAAAACTCTTAGCCTACTACGAGAAGTGTTTCTTCTTCGAGTACGACATTTAATTGTGGTAACCATTCACTAAAACACCACGAAAAAGCATCAACCCCAAATCTAAGTGCTTCATGTCCGAGTACATTACTTATGGGCGTTAAACAATCAAGAAAACACTACAAAGCTTCTTATCCTTCTACGAGAAGTGATTCTGATCAGAGTACCACATTTATGGGTGGTAACCACTATAGAAAACACCACAATGCTTCATATCCTACTACCATATGTGATTCAACTGCGATTACTTCATTATGGGTGGTAATCATTCAAGAAAACCCCACAAAGCATCAAAGCCAACTACGAGAAGTATTAGTTCTTCGAATACTTCATTTAAGGGGAGTAACCTTTCACTAAAACACCACCAAGGAGCATAGATTACCACTCTAAGTGCATCATGTCAGAGTACATAATTTCAGTGTGTTAACAATTAAAGAAAACACCACAAAGCATTTTATCCTACTACGAGAAGTGTTTCAGATCAGATTACTTCATTTAGGGGTGGTAAATTTCAAGAAAACTACACAAAAGCTCCAAGCCTACTAAGAGAAGTGCTTCTTCATCGAGTGCGGCATTGAATTGTGGAAACCATCACTAAAACACCACCAAACAGCATCAATACCACTCTAAGTGCTACATGTCCGAGTACTTCATTTATGGGTGTTAAACAATCAAGAAAATAACACAAAGCATCTTATCCTTCTACGAGAAGTGATTCTTATCAGGGTACTTCATTTATGGGTGGTGGCCATTAGAGCAAACACCACAATGCTTCATATTCTACAACAGAAATGATTCAGCTACGATTACTTCATTATGAGTGGTAACCATTCAAGAAAACCCCCACAAAGCATCAAATCCTACTACGAGAAGTGTTAGTTCTTCGAATACTTCATTTAACGGGAGTAACATTTCACAAAAACACCGCCAATGAGAATAGATTACCACTCTAAGTGCTTCATGTTAGAGTACATAATTTCAGGGTGTTAACAATTAAAGAAAACAACACAAAGCATTTTATCCTACTACGAGAAGTGTTTCAAATCAGATTACTTCATTTAGGGGTGGTACATTTCAAGAAAACTACACAAACGCTCCAAACATACTACGAGAAGTGCTTCTTCTTCGAATGCGGCATTTCATTGTGGTAACCATCACTAAAACACCACCAAACAACATCAATACCATCCTAAGTGCTACATGTCCGAGTACTTCATTTATGGGCGTTAAATAATCAAGAAAACACCACAAAGCATCTTATCCTTCTACGAGAACTGATTCTGATCAGGGTACTTCATTTATGGGTGGTGGCCATTAAAGAAAACACCACAATGCTTCATATTCTACAACAGAAGTGATTCAGCTACGATTACTTCATTATGAGTGGTAACCATTCAAGAAAACCACACAAAGCATCAAATCCTACTACGAGAAGTGTTAGTTCTTCGAATACTTCATTTAAGGGGAGTAACATTTCACTAAAACACCACCAAGAAGAATATATTACCACTCTAAGTGCTTCATGTCAGAGTACATAATTTCAATGTGTTAACAATTAAAGAAAACACCACAAAGCATTTTATCCTACTACGAGAAGTGTTTCAAATCAGATTACTTCATTTAGGGGTGGTACATTTCAAGAAAACTACACAAAAGCTCCAAAATACTACGAGAAGTGCTTCTTCTTCGAATGCGGCATTTAATTGTGGTAACCATCACTAAAACACCACCAAACAACATCAATACCATCCTAAGTGCTACATGTCCGAGTACTTCATTTATGGGCGTTAAACAATCAAGAAAACACCACAAGGTATCTTATCCTTCTACGAGAAGTGATACTGATCAGGGTACTTCATTTATGGGTGGTGGCCATTAAAGAAAAAGCACCACAAAGCATTTTATCCTACTATGAGAAGTGTTTCAGATCAGATTACATCATTTAGGAGTGGTACATTTGAAGAAAACTACACAAAAGCTCCAAGCATACTACGAGAAGTGCTTCTTCTTCGAGTGCGGCATTTAATTGTGGTAACCATCACTAAAACACCACCAAACAGCATCAATACCACTCTAAGTGCTACACGTCCGAGTACTTCATTTATGGGCTTTAAACAATCAAGAAATCACCACAAAGCATCTTATCCTTCTACGAAAAGTGATTCTGATCAGGGTACTTCATTTATGGGTGCTGACCATTAAAGAAAACACCACAATGCTTCATATTCTACAACAGAAGTGATTCAGCTACGATTACTTCATTATGAGTGGTAACCAATCAAGAAAACCCACAAAGCATCAAAGCCAACTACGAGAAGTATTAGTTCTTCGAATACTTCATTTAAGGGGAGTAACATTTCACTAAAACACCATCAAGGAGCATAGATTACCACTCTATGTGCTTCATGTCAGAGTACATAATTTCAGGGTGTTAACAATTAAAGAAAACACCACAAAGCATTTTATCCTACTACGAGAAGTGTTTCAGATCAGATTACTTCATTTAGGAGTGGTACATTTGAAGAAAACTACACAAAAGCTCCAAGCATACTACGAGAAGTGCTTCTTCTTCGAGTGCGGCAATTAATTGTGGTAACCATCACTAAAACACCACCAAATAGCATCAATACCACTCTAAGTGCTACACGTCCGAGTACTTCATTTATGAGCGTTAAACAATCAAGAAAACACCACAAGGCATCTTATCCTTCTACGAGAAGTGATTCTGATCAGGGTACTTCATTTATGGGTGGTGGCCATTAAAGAAAAAGCACCACAATGCTTAATATTCTACAACAGAAGTGATTCAGCTAAGATTACTTCATTACGAGTGGTAACCATTCAAGAAAACCACACAGCATCAAATCCTACTACGAGAAGTGTTAGTTCTTCGAATACTTAATTTAAGGGTAGTAACCTTTCACTAAAACAATACCAAGGAGCATAGATTACCATTCTAAGTACTTCATGTAGGAGTACAACATTTCAGGGTGTTAACAATTAAAGAAAACACGACAAAGAATTTTATCCTACTACGAGAAGTGTTTCAGATCATATTACTTCATTTAGGGGTGGTACGTTTCAAGAAAACTACACAAAAGCTCTTAGCCTACTACGAGAAGTGTTTCTTCTTCGAGTACGGCATTTAATTGTAGTAACCATGCACTAAAACACCACGAAAAAGCATCAACCCCAAATCTAAGTGCTTCATGTCCGAGTACATCACTTATGGGCGTTAAACAATCAGGAAAATACTACAAAGCTTCTTGTCCTTCTACGAGAAGTGATTCTGATCAGAGTACCACATTTATGGGTGGTAACCACTATAGAAAACACCACAACGCTTCATATCCTACTACCATATGTGATTCAACTGCAATTACTTCATTATGGGTGGTAATCATTCAAGAAAACCCCACAAAGCATCAAAGCCAACTAAGAGAAGTATTAGTTCTTCGAATACATCATTTATGGGGAGTAACCTTTCACTAAAACACCACCAAGGAGCAAAGATTACCACTCTAAGTGCTTCATGTCAGAGTACATAATTTCAGGGTGTTAACAACTAAAGAAAACACCACAAAGCATTTTATCCTACTACGAGAAGTGTTTCAAATCAGATTACTTCATTTAGGGGTGGTACATTTCAAGAAAACTACACAAAAGCTCCAAACATACTACGAGAAGTGCTTCTTCTTCGAATGCGGCATTTAATTGTGGTAACCTTCGCTAAAACACCACCAAACAGCATCAATACCACTCTAGGTGCTACATGTCCGAGTACTTCATTTATGGGCGTTAAATAATCAAGAAAACACCACAAAACATCTTATCATTCTACGAGAAGTGATTCTGATCAGGGTACTTCATTTATGGGTGATGACCATTAAAGAAAACACCACAATGCTTCATATTCTACAACAGAAGTGATTCAGCTACGATTACTTCATTATGAGTGGTAACCAATCAACAAAACCCATAAAGCATCAAAGCCAACTACGAGAAGTGTTAGTTCTTCGAATACTTCATTTAAGGGTAGTAACCTTTCACTAAAACACCACCAAGGAGCATAGATTACCACTCTAAGTGGTTCATGTCAGAGTACATAATTTCAGGATGTTATCAATTAAAGAAAACACCACAAAGCATTTTATCCTACTACGAGAAGTGTTTCTGATCAGATTACTTCATTTAGGGATGGTACATTTCAAGAAAACTACAAAAAAGCTCCAAGCATACTACAAGAAGTGCTTCTTCTTCGAGTGCGGCATTCAATTGTGGTAACCATCACTAAAACACCACCAAACATCATCAATACCACTCTAAGTACTACACGTCCGAGTACTTCATTTATGGGCGTTAAACAATCAAGAAAACACCACATAGCATCTTATCCTTCTACGAGAAGTGATTCTGATCAGGGTACTTCATTTATGGGTGGTGGCCATTAGAGAAAACACCACAATGCTTCATATTCTACAACAGAAGTGATTCAGCTACGATTACTTCATTATGAGTGGTAACCAATCAACAAAACCCATAAAGCATCAAAGCCAACTACGAGAAGTGTTAGTTCTTCGAATACTTCATTTAAGGGTAGTAACCTTTCACTAAAACACCACCAAGGAGCATAGATTACCACTCTAAGTGGTTCATGTCGGAGTACAACATTTCAGGGTGTTAACAATTAAAGAAAACACCACAAAGAATTTTATCCTACTACGATAAGTGTTTCAGATCATATTACTTCATTTAGGGGTGGTACGTTTCAAGAAAACTACACAAAAACTCTTAGCCTACTACGAGAAGTGTTTCTTCTTCGAGTACGACATTTAATTGTGGTAACCATTCACTAAAACACCACGAAAAAGCATCAACCCCAAATCTAAGTGCTTCATGTCCGAGTACATTACTTATGGGCGTTAAACAATCAAGAAAACACTACAAAGCTTCTTATCCTTCTACGAGAAGTGATTCTGATCAGAGTACCACATTTATGGGTGGTAACCACTATAGAAAACACCACAATGCTTCATATCCTACTACCATATGTGATTCAACTGCGATTACTTCATTATGGGTGGTAATCATTCAAGAAAACCCCACAAAGCATCAAAGCCAACTACGAGAAGTATTAGTTCTTCGAATACTTCATTTAAGGGGAGTAACCTTTCACTAAAACACCACCAAGGAGCATAGATTACCACTCTAAGTGCATCATGTCAGAGTACATAATTTCAGTGTGTTAACAATTAAAGAAAACACCACAAAGCATTTTATCCTACTACGAGAAGTGTTTCAGATCAGATTACTTCATTTAGGGGTGGTAAATTTCAAGAAAACTACACAAAAGCTCCAAGCCTACTAAGAGAAGTGCTTCTTCATCGAGTGCGGCATTGAATTGTGGTAACCATCACTAAAACACCACCAAACAGCATCAATACCACTCTAAGTGCTACATGTCCGAGTACTTCATTTATGGGTGTTAAACAATCAAGAAAATAACACAAAGCATCTTATCCTTCTACGAGAAGTGATTCTTATCAGGGTACTTCATTTATGGGTGGTGGCCATTAGAGCAAACACCACAATGCTTCATATTCTACAACAGAAATGATTCAGCTACGATTACTTCATTATGAGTGGTAACCATTCAAGAAAACCCCCACAAAGCATCAAATCCTACTACGAGAAGTGTTAGTTCTTCGAATACTTCATTTAACGGGAGTAACATTTCACAAAAACACCGCCAATGAGAATAGATTACCACTCTAAGTGCTTCATGTTAGAGTACATAATTTCAGGGTGTTAACAATTAAAGAAAACAACACAAAGCATTTTATCCTACTACGAGAAGTGTTTCAAATCAGATTACTTCATTTAGGGGTGGTACATTTCAAGAAAACTACACAAACGCTCCAAACATACTACGAGAAGTGCTTCTTCTTCGAATGCGGCATTTCATTGTGGTAACCATCACTAAAACACCACCAAACAACATCAATACCATCCTAAGTGCTACATGTCCGAGTACTTCATTTATGGGCGTTAAATAATCAAGAAAACACCACAAAGCATCTTATCCTTCTACGAGAACTGATTCTGATCAGGGTACTTCATTTATGGGTGGTGGCCATTAAAGAAAACACCACAATGCTTCATATTCTACAACAGAAGTGATTCAGCTACGATTACTTCATTATGAGTGGTAACCATTCAAGAAAACCACACAAAGCATCAAATCCTACTACGAGAAGTGTTAGTTCTTCGAATACTTCATTTAAGGGGAGTAACATTTCACTAAAACACCACCAAGAAGAATATATTACCACTCTAAGTGCTTCATGTCAGAGTACATAATTTCAATGTGTTAACAATTAAAGAAAACACCACAAAGCATTTTATCCTACTACGAGAAGTGTTTCAAATCAGATTACTTCATTTAGGGGTGGTACATTTCAAGAAAACTACACAAAAGCTCCAAACATACTACGAGAAGTGCTTCTTCTTCGAATGCGGCATTTAATTGTGGTAACCATCACTAAAACACCACCAAACAACATCAATACCATCCTAAGTGCTACATGTCCGAGTACTTCATTTATGGGCGTTAAACAATCAAGAAAACACCACAAGGTATCTTATCCTTCTACGAGAAGTGATACTGATCAGGGTACTTCATTTATGGGTGGTGGCCATTAAAGAAAAAGCACCACAAAGCATTTTATCCTACTATGAGAAGTGTTTCAGATCAGATTACATCATTTAGGAGTGGTACATTTGAAGAAAACTACACAAAAGCTCCAAGCATACTACGAGAAGTGCTTCTTCTTCGAGTGCGGCATTTAATTGTGGTAACCATCACTAAAACACCACCAAACAGCATCAATACCACTCTAAGTGCTACACGTCCGAGTACTTCATTTATGGGCTTTAAACAATCAAGAAATCACCACAAAGCATCTTATCCTTCTACGAAAAGTGATTCTGATCAGGGTACTTCATTTATGGGTGCTGACCATTAAAGAAAACACCACAATGCTTCATATTCTACAACAGAAGTGATTCAGCTACGATTACTTCATTATGAGTGGTAACCAATCAAGAAAACCCACAAAGCATCAAAGCCAACTACGAGAAGTATTAGTTCTTCGAATACTTCATTTAAGGGGAGTAACATTTCACTAAAACACCATCAAGGAGCATAGATTACCACTCTATGTGCTTCATGTCAGAGTACATAATTTCAGGGTGTTAACAATTAAAGAAAACACCACAAAGCATTTTATCCTACTACGAGAAGTGTTTCAGATCAGATTACTTCATTTAGGAGTGGTACATTTGAAGAAAACTACACAAAAGCTCCAAGCATACTACGAGAAGTGCTTCTTCTTCGAGTGCGGCAATTAATTGTGGTAACCATCACTAAAACACCACCAAATAGCATCAATACCACTCTAAGTGCTACACGTCCGAGTACTTCATTTATGAGCGTTAAACAATCAAGAAAACACCACAAGGCATCTTATCCTTCTACGAGAAGTGATTCTGATCAGGGTACTTCATTTATGGGTGGTGGCCATTAAAGAAAAAGCACCACAATGCTTAATATTCTACAACAGAAGTGATTCAGCTAAGATTACTTCATTACGAGTGGTAACCATTCAAGAAAACCACACAGCATCAAATCCTACTACGAGAAGTGTTAGTTCTTCGAATACTTAATTTAAGGGTAGTAACCTTTCACTAAAACAATACCAAGGAGCATAGATTACCATTCTAAGTACTTCATGTAGGAGTACAACATTTCAGGGTGTTAACAATTAAAGAAAACACGACAAAGAATTTTATCCTACTACGAGAAGTGTTTCAGATCATATTACTTCATTTAGGGGTGGTACGTTTCAAGAAAACTACACAAAAGCTCTTAGCCTACTACGAGAAGTGTTTCTTCTTCGAGTACGGCATTTAATTGTAGTAACCATGCACTAAAACACCACGAAAAAGCATCAACCCCAAATCTAAGTGCTTCATGTCCGAGTACATCACTTATGGGCGTTAAACAATCAGGAAAATACTACAAAGCTTCTTGTCCTTCTACGAGAAGTGATTCTGATCAGAGTACCACATTTATGGGTGGTAACCACTATAGAAAACACCACAACGCTTCATATCCTACTACCATATGTGATTCAACTGCAATTACTTCATTATGGGTGGTAATCATTCAAGAAAACCCCACAAAGCAACAAAGCCAACTAAGAGAAGTATTAGTTCTTCGAATACATCATTTATGGGGAGTAACCTTTCACTAAAACACCACCAAGGAGCAAAGATTACCACTCTAAGTGCTTCATGTCAGAGTACATAATTTCAGGGTGTTAACAACTAAAGAAAACACCACAAAGCATTTTATCCTACTACGAGAAGTGTTTCAAATCAGATTACTTCATTTAGGGGTGGTACATTTCAAGAAAACTACACAAAAGCTCCAAACATACTACGAGAAGTGCTTCTTCTTCGAATGCGGCATTTAATTGTGGTAACCTTCGCTAAAACACCACCAAACAGCATCAATACCACTCTAGGTGCTACATGTCCGAGTACTTCATTTATGGGCGTTAAATAATCAAGAAAACACCACAAAACATCTTATCATTCTACGAGAAGTGATTCTGATCAGGGTACTTCATTTATGGGTGATGACCATTAAAGAAAACACCACAATGCTTATTCTACAACAGAAGTGATTCAGCTACGATTACTTCATTATGAGTGGTAACCAATCAACAAAACCCATAAAGCATCAAAGCCAACTACGAGAAGTGTTAGTTCTTCGAATACTTCATTTAAGGGTAGTAACCTTTCACTAAAACACCACCAAGGAGCATAGATTACCACTCTAAGTGGTTCATGTCAGAGTACATAATTTCAGGATGTTATCAATTAAAGAAAACACCACAAAGTATTTTATCCTACTACGAGAAGTGTTTCTGATCAGATTACTTCATTTAGGGATGGTACATTTCAAGAAAACTACAAAAAAGCTCCAAGCATACTACAAGAAGTGCTTCTTCTTCGAGTGCGGCATTCAATTGTGGTAACCATCACTAAAACACCACCAAACATCATCAATACCACTCTAAGTACTACACGTCCGAGTACTTCATTTATGGGCGTTAAACAATCAAGAAAACACCACATAGCATCTTATCCTTCTACGAGAAGTGATTCTGATCAGGGTACTTCATTTATGGGTGGTGGCCATTAGAGAAAACACCACAATGCTTCATATTCTACAACAGAAGTGATTCAGCTACGATTACTTCATTATGAGTGGTAACCAATCAACAAAACCCATAAAGCATCAAAGCCAACTACGAGAAGTGTTAGTTCTTCGAATACTTCATTTAAGGGTAGTAACATTTCACTAAAACACCACCAAGGAGCATAGATTACCACTCTAAGTGGTTCATGTCGTAGTACAACATTTCAGGGTGTTAACAATTAAAGAAAACACCACAAAGAATTTTATCCTACTACGATAAGTGTTTCAGATCATATTACTTCATTTAGGGGTGGTACGTTTCAAGAAAACTACACAAAAACTCTTAGCCTACTACGAGAAGTGTTTCTTCTTCGAGTACGACATTTAATTGTGGTAACCATTCTCTAAAACACCACGAAAAAGCATCAACCCCAAATCTAAGTGCTTCATGTCCGAGTACATTACTTATGGGCGTTAAACAATCAAGAAAACACTACAAAGCTTCTTATCCTTCTACGAGAAGTGATTCTGATCAGAGTACCACATTTATGGGTGGTAACCACTATAGAAAACACCACAATGCTTCATATCCTACTACCATATGTGATTCAACTGCGATTACTTCATTATGGGTGGTAATCATTCAAGAAAACCCCACAAAGCATCAAAGCCAACTACGAGAAGTATTAGTTCTTCGAATACTTCATTTAAGGGGAGTAACCTTTCACTAAAACACCACCAAGGAGCATAGATTACCACTCTAAGTGCATCATGTCAGAGTACATAATTTCAGTGTGTTAACAATTAAAGAAAACACCACAAAGCATTTTATCCTACTACGAGAAGTGTTTCAGATCAGATTACTTCATTTAGGGGTGGTAAATTTCAAGAAAACTACACAAAAGCTCCAAGCCTACTAAGAGAAGTGCTTCTTCATCGAGTGCGGCATTGAATTGTGGTAACCATCACTAAAACACCACCAAACAGCATCAATACCACTCTAAGTGCTACATGTCCGAGTACTTCATTTATGGGTGTTAAACAATCAAGAAAATAACACAAAGCATCTTATCCTTCTACGAGAAGTGATTCTTATCAGGGTACTTCATTTATGGGTGGTGGCCATTAGAGCAAACACCACAATGCTTCATATTCTACAACAGAAATGATTCAGCTACGATTACTTCATTATGAGTGGTAACCATTCAAGAAAACCCCCACAAAGCATCAAATCCTACTACGAGAAGTGTTAGTTCTTCGAATACTTCATTTAACGGGAGTAACATTTCACAAAAACACCGCCAATGAGCATAGATTACCACTCTAAGTGCTTCATGTTAGAGTACATAATTTCAGGGTGTTAACAATTAAAGAAAACAACACAAAGCATTTTATCCTACTACGAGAAGTGTTTCAAATCCGATTACTTCATTTAGGGGTGGTACATTTCAAGAAAACTACACAAACGCTCCAAACATACTACGAGAAGTGCTACTTCTTCGAATGCGGCATTTCATTGTGGTAACCATCACTAAAACACCACCAAACAACATCAATACCATCCTAAGTGCTACATGTCCGAGTACTTCATTTATGGGCGTTAAATAATCAAGAAAACACCACAAAGCATCTTATCCTTCTACGAGAACTGATTCTGATCAGGGTACTTCATTTATGGGTGGTGGCCATTAAAGAAAACACCACAATGCTTCATATTCTACAACAAAAGTGATTCAGCTACGATTACTTCATTATGAGTGGTAATCATTCAAGAAAACCACACAAAGCATCAAATCCTACTACGAGAAGTGTTAGTTCTTCGAATACTTCATTTAAGGGGAGTAACATTTCACTAAAACACCACCAAGAAGAATATATTACCACTCTAAGTGCTTCATGTCAGAGTACATAATTTCAATGTGTTAACAATTAAAGAAAACACCACAAAGCATTTTATCCTACTACGAGAAGTGTTTCAAATCAGATTACTTCATTTAGGGGTGGTACATTTCAAGAAAACTACACAAAAGCTCCAAAATACTACGAGAAGTGCTTCTTCTTCGAATGCGGCATTTAATTGTGGTAACCATCACTAAAACACCACCAAACAACATCAATACCATCCTAAGTGCTACATGTCCGAGTACTTCATTTATGGGCGTTAAACAATCAAGAAAACACCACAAGGCATCTTATCCTTCTACGAGAAGTGATTCTGATCAGGGTACTTCATTTATGGGTGCTGACCATTAAAGAAAACACCACAATGCTTCATATTCTACAACAGAAGTGATTCAGCTACGATTACTTCATTATGAGTGGTAACCAATCAAGAAAACCCACAAAGCATCAAAGCCAACTACGAGAAGTATTAGTTCTTCGAATACTTCATTTAAGGGGAGTAACATTTCACTAAAACACCATCAAGGAGCATAGATTACCACTCTATGTGATTCATGTCAGAGTACATAATTTCAGGGTGTTAACAATTAAAGAAAACACCACAAAGCATTTTATCCTACTACGAGAAGTGTTTCAGATCAGATTACTTCATTTAGGAGCGGTACATTTGAAGAAAACTACACAAAAGCTCCAAGCATACTACGAGAAGTGCTTCTTCTTCGAGTGCGGCAATTAATTGTGGTAACCATCACTAAAACACCACCAAATGGCATCAATACCACTCTAAGTGCTACACGTCCGAGTACTTCATTTATGAGCGTTAAACAATCAAGAAAACACCACAAGGCATCTTATCCTTCTACGAGAAGTGATTCTGATCAGGGTACTTCATTTATGGGTGGTGGCCATTAAAGAAAAAGCACCACAATGCTTAATATTCTACAACAGAAGTGATTCAGCTAAGATTACTTCATTACGAGTGGTAACCATTCAAGAAAACCACACAGCATCAAATCCTACTACGAGAAGTGTTAGTTCTTCGAATACTTCATTTAAGGGTATTAACCTTTCACTAAAAGAATACCAAGGAGCATAGATTACCATTCTAAGTACTTCATGTAGGAGTACAACATTTCAGGGTGTTAACAATTAAAGAAAACACCACAAAGAATTTTATCCTACTACGAGAAGTGTTTCAGATCATATTACTTCATTTAGGGGTGGTACGTTTCAAGAAAACTACACAAAAGCTCTTAGCCTACTACGAGAAGTGTTTCTTCTTCGAGTACGGCATTTAATTGTAGTAACCATGCACTAAAACACCACGAAAAAGCATCAACCCCAAATCTAAGTGCTTCATGTCCGAGTACATCACTTATGGGCGTTAAACAATCAGGAAAATACTACAAAGCTTCTTGTCCTTCTACGAGAAGTGATTCTGATCAGAGTACCACATTTATGGGTGGTAACCACTATAGAAAACACCACAACGCTTCATATCCTACTACCATATGTGATTCAACTGCAATTACTTCATTATGGGTGGTAATCATTCAAGAAAACCCCACAAAGCATCAAAGCCAACTAAGAGAAGTATTAGTTCTTCGAATACATCATTTATGGGGAGTAACCTTTCACTAAAACACCACCAAGGAGCAAAGATTACCACTCTAAGTGCTTCATGTCAGAGTACATAATTTCAGGGTGTTAACAACTAAAGAAAACACCACAAAGCATTTTATCCTACTACGAGAAGTGTTTCAAATCAGATTACTTCATTTAGGGGTGGTACATTTCAAGAAAACTACACAAAAGCTCCAAACATACTACGAGAAGTGCTTCTTCTTCGAATGCGGCATTTAATTGTGGTAACCTTCGCTAAAACACCACCAAACAGCATCAATACCACTCTAGGTGCTACATGTCCGAGTACTTCATTTATGGGCGTTAAATAATCAAGAAAACACCACAAAACATCTTATCATTCTACGAGAAGTGATTCTGATCAGGGTACTTCATTTATGGGTGATGACCATTAAAGAAAACACCACAATGCTTCATATTCTACAACAGAAGTGATTCAGCTACGATTACTTCATTATGAGTGGTAACCAATCAACAAAACCCATAAAGCATCAAAGCCAACTACGAGAAGTGTTAGTTCTTCGAATACTTCATTTAAGGGTAGTAACCTTTCACTAAAACACCACCAAGGAGCATAGATTACCACTCTAAGTGGTTCATGTCAGAGTACATAATTTCAGGATGTTATCAATTAAAGAAAACACCACAAAGCATTTTATCCTACTACGAGAAGTGTTTCTGATCAGATTACTTCATTTAGGGATGGTACATTTCAAGAAAACTACAAAAAAGCTCCAAGCATACTACAAGAAGTGCTTCTTCTTCGAGTGCGGCATTCAATTGTGGTAACCATCACTAAAACACCACCAAACATCATCAATACCACTCTAAGTACTACACGTCCGAGTACTTCATTTATGGGCGTTAAACAATCAAGAAAACACCACATAGCATCTTATCCTTCTACGAGAAGTGATTCTGATCAGGGTACTTCATTTATGGGTGGTGGCCATTAGAGAAAACACCACAATGCTTCATATTCTACAACAGAAGTGATTCAGCTACGATTACTTCATTATGAGTGGTAACCAATCAACAAAACCCATAAAGCATCAAAGCCAACTACGAGAAGTGTTAGTTCTTCGAATACTTCATTTAAGGGTAGTAACCTTTCACTAAAACACCACCAAGGAGCATAGATTACCACTCTAAGTGGTTCATGTCGGAGTACAACATTTCAGGGTGTTAACAATTAAAGAAAACACCACAAAGAATTTTATCCTACTACGATAAGTGTTTCAGATCATATTACTTCATTTAGGGGTGGTACGTTTCAAGAAAACTACACAAAAACTCTTAGCCTACTACGAGAAGTGTTTCTTCTTCGAGTACGACATTTAATTGTGGTAACCATTCACTAAAACACCACGAAAAAGCATCAACCCCAAATCTAAGTGCTTCATGTCCGAGTACATTACTTATGGGCGTTAAACAATCAAGAAAACACTACAAAGCTTCTTATCCTTCTACGAGAAGTGATTCTGATCAGAGTACCACATTTATGGGTGGTAACCACTATAGAAAACACCACAATGCTTCATATCCTACTACCATATGTGATTCAACTGCGATTACTTCATTATGGGTGGTAATCATTCAAGAAAACCCCACAAAGCATCAAAGCCAACTACGAGAAGTATTAGTTCTTCGAATACTTCATTTAAGGGGAGTAACCTTTCACTAAAACACCACCAAGGAGCATAGATTACCACTCTAAGTGCTTCATGTCAGAGTACATAATTTCAATGTGTTAACAATTAAAGAAAACACCACAAAGCATTTTATCCTACTACGAGAAGTGTTTCAAATCAGATTACTTCATTTAGGGGTGGTACATTTCAAGAAAACTACACAAAAGCTCCAAAATACTACGAGAAGTGCTTCTTCTTCGAATGCGGCATTTAATTGTGGTAACCATCACTAAAACACCACCAAACAACATCAATACCATCCTAAGTGCTACATGTCCGAGTACTTCATTTATGGGCGTTAAACAATCAAGAAAACACCACAAGGCATCTTATCCTTCTACGAGAAGTGATACTGATCAGGGTACTTCTTTTATGGGTGGTGGCCATTAAAGAAAAAGCACCACAAAGCATTTTATCCTACTATGAGAAGTGTTTCAGATCAGATTACATCATTTAGGAGTGGTACATTTGAAGAAAACTACACAAAAGCTCCAAGCATACTACGAGAAGTGCTTCTTCTTCGAGTGCGGCATTTAATTGTGGTAACCATCACTAAAACACCACCAAACAGCATCAATACCACTCTAAGTGCTACACGTCCGAGTACTTCATTAATGGGCTTTAAACAATCAAGAAAACACCACAAAGCATCTTATCCTTCTACGAGAAGTGATTCTGATCAGGGTACTTCATTTATGGGTGCTGACCATTAAAGAAAACACCACAATGCTTCATATTCTACAACAGAAGTGATTCAGCTACGATTACTTCATTATGAGTGGTAACCAATCAAGAAAACCCACAAAGCATCAAAGCCAACTACGAGAAGTATTAGTTCTTCGAATACTTCATTTAAGGGGAGTAACATTTCACTAAAACACCATCAAGGAGCATAGATTACCACTCTATGTGCTTCATGTCAGAGTACATAATTTCAGGGTGTTAACAATTAAAGAAAACACCACAAAGCATTTTATCCTACTACGAGAAGTGTTTCAGATCAGATTACTTCATTTAGGAGTGGTACATTTGAAGAAAACTACACAAAAGCTCCAAGCATACTACGAGAAGTGCTTCTTCTTCGAGTGCGGCAATTAATTGTGGTAACCATCACTAAAACACCACCAAATGGCATCAATACCACTCTAAGTGCTACACGTCCGAGTACTTCATTTATGAGCGTTAAACAATCAAGAAAACACCACAAGGCATCTTATCCTTCTACGAGAAGTGATTCTGATCAGGGTACTTCATTTATGGGTGGTGGCCATTAAAGAAAAAGCACCACAATGCTTAATATTCTACAACAGAAGTGATTCAGCTAAGATTACTTCATTACGAGTGGTAACCATTCAAGAAAACCACACAGCATCAAATCCTACTACGAGAAGTGTTAGTTCTTCGAATACTTCATTTAAGGGTAGTAACCTTTCACTAAAACAATACCAAGGAGCATAGATTACCATTCTAAGTACTTCATGTAGGAGTACAACATTTCAGGGTGTTAACAATTAAAGAAAACACCACAAAGAATTTTATCCTACTACGAGAAGTGTTTCAGATCATATTACTTCATTTAGGGGTGGTACGTTTCAAGAAAACTACACAAAAGCTCTTAGCCTACTACGAGAAGTGTTTCTTCTTCGAGTACGGCATTTAATTGTAGTAACCATGCACTAAAACACCACGAAAAAGCATCAACCCCAAATCTAAGTGCTTCATGTCCGAGTACATCACTTATGGGCGTTAAACAATCAGGAAAATACTACAAAGCTTCTTGTCCTTCTACGAGAAGTGATTCTGATCAGAGTACCACATTTATGGGTGGTAACCACTATAGAAAACACCACAACGCTTCATATCCTACTACCATATGTGATTCAACTGCAATTACTTCATTATGGGTGGTAATCATTCAAGAAAACCCCACAAAGCATCAAAGCCAACTAAGAGAAGTATTAGTTCTTCGAATACATCATTTATGGGGAGTAACCTTTCACTAAAACACCACCAAGGAGCAAAGATTACCACTCTAAGTGCTTCATGTCAGAGTACATAATTTCAGGGTGTTAACAACTAAAGAAAACACCACAAAGCATTTTATCCTACTACGAGAAGTGTTTCAAATCAGATTACTTCATTTAGGGGTGGTACATTTCAAGAAAACTACACAAAAGCTCCAAACATACTACGAGAAGTGCTTCTTCTTCGAATGCGGCATTTAATTGTGGTAACCTTCGCTAAAACACCACCAAACAGCATCAATACCACTCTAGGTGCTACATGTCCGAGTACTTCATTTATGGGCGTTAAATAATCAAGAAAACACCACAAAACATCTTATCATTCTACGAGAAGTGATTCTGATCAGGGTACTTCATTTATGGGTGATGACCATTAAAGAAAACACCACAATGCTTCATATTCTACAACAGAAGTGATTCAGCTACGATTACTTCATTATGAGTGGTAACCAATCAACAAAACCCATAAAGCATCAAAGCCAACTACGAGAAGTGTTAGTTCTTCGAATACTTCATTTAAGGGTAGTAACCTTTCACTAAAACACCACCAAGGAGCATAGATTACCACTCTAAGTGGTTCATGTCAGAGTACATAATTTCAGGATGTTATCAATTAAAGAAAACACCACAAAGCATTTTATCCTACTACGAGAAGTGTTTCTGATCAGATTACTTCATTTAGGGATGGTACATTTCAAGAAAACTACAAAAAAGCTCCAAGCATACTACAAGAAGTGCTTCTTCTTCGAGTGCGGCATTCAATTGTGGTAACCATCACTAAAACACCACCAAACATCATCAATACCACTCTAAGTACTACACGTCCGAGTACTTCATTTATGGGCGTTAAACAATCAAGAAAACACCACATAGCATCTTATCCTTCTACGAGAAGTGATTCTGATCAGGGTACTTCATTTATGGGTGGTGGCCATTAGAGAAAACACCACAATGCTTCATATTCTACAACAGAAGTGATTCAGCTACGATTACTTCATTATGAGTGGTAACCAATCAACAAAACCCATAAAGCATCAAAGCCAACTACGAGAAGTGTTAGTTCTTCGAATACTTCATTTAAGGGTAGTAACCTTTCACTAAAACACCACCAAGGAGCATAGATTACCACTCTAAGTGGTTCATGTCGGAGTACAACATTTCAGGGTGTTAACAATTAAAGAAAACACCACAAAGAATTTTATCCTACTACGATAAGTGTTTCAGATCATATTACTTCATTTAGGGGTGGTACGTTTCAAGAAAACTACACAAAAACTCTTAGCCTACTACGAGAAGTGTTTCTTCTTCGAGTACGACATTTAATTGTGGTAACCATTCACTAAAACACCACGAAAAAGCATCAACCCCAAATCTAAGTGCTTCATGTCCGAGTACATTACTTATGGGCGTTAAACAATCAAGAAAACACTACAAAGCTTCTTATCCTTCTACGAGAAGTGATTCTGATCAGAGTACCACATTTATGGGTGGTAACCACTATAGAAAACACCACAATGCTTCATATCCTACTACCATATGTGATTCAACTGCGATTACTTCATTATGGGTGGTAATCATTCAAGAAAACCCCACAAAGCATCAAAGCCAACTACGAGAAGTATTAGTTCTTCGAATACTTCATTTAAGGGGAGTAACCTTTCACTAAAACACCACCAAGGAGCATAGATTACCACTCTAAGTGCATCATGTCAGAGTACATAATTTCAGTGTGTTAACAATTAAAGAAAACACCACAAAGCATTTTATCCTACTACGAGAAGTGTTTCAGATCAGATTACTTCATTTAGGGGTGGTAAATTTCAAGAAAACTACACAAAAGCTCCAAGCCTACTAAGAGAAGTGCTTCTTCATCGAGTGCGGCATTGAATTGTGGTAACCATCACTAAAACACCACCAAACAGCATCAATACCACTCTAAGTGCTACATGTCCGAGTACTTCATTTATGGGTGTTAAACAATCAAGAAAATAACACAAAGCATCTTATCCTTCTACGAGAAGTGATTCTTATCAGGGTACTTCATTTATGGGTGGTGGCCATTAGAGCAAACACCACAATGCTTCATATTCTACAACAGAAATGATTCAGCTACGATTACTTCATTATGAGTGGTAACCATTCAAGAAAACCCCCACAAAGCATCAAATCCTACTACGAGAAGTGTTAGTTCTTCGAATACTTCATTTAACGGGAGTAACATTTCACAAAAACACCGCCAATGAGCATAGATTACCACTCTAAGTGCTTCATGTTAGAGTACATAATTTCAGGGTGTTAACAATTAAAGAAAACACCACAAAGCATTTTATCCTACTACGAGAAGTGTTTCAAATCAGATTACTTCATTTAGGGGTGGTACATTTCAAGAAAACTACACAAAAGCTCCAAGCCTACTAAGAGAAGTGCTTCTTCATCGAGTGCGGCATTGAATTGTGGTAACCATCACTAAAACACCACCAAACAGCATCAATACCACTCTAAGTGCTACACGTCCGAGTACTTCATTTATGGGCTTTAAACAATCAAGAAAACACCACAAAGCATCTTATCCTTCTACGAGAACTGATTCTGATCAGGGTACTTCATTTATGGGTGCTGACCATTAAAGAAAACACCACAATGCTTCATATTCTACAACAGAAGTGATTCAGCTACGATTACTTCATTATGAGTGGTAACCAATCAAGAAAACCCACAAAGCATCAAAGCCAACTACGAGAAGTATTAGTTCTTCGAATACTTCATTTAAGGGGAGTAACATTTCACTAAAACACCATCAAGGAGCATAGATTACCACTCTATGTGCTTCATGTCAGAGTACATAATTTCAGGGTGTTAACAATTAAAGAAAACACCACAAAGCATTTTATCCTACTACGAGAAGTGTTTCAGATCAGATTACTTCATTTAGGAGTGGTACATTTGAAGAAAACTACACAAAAGCTCCAAGCATACTACGAGAAGTGCTTCTTCTTCGAGTGCGGCAATTAATTGTGGTAACCATCACTAAAACACCACCAAATGGCATCAATACCACTCTAAGTGCTACACGTCCGAGTACTTCATTTATGAGCGTTAAACAATCAAGAAAACACCACAAGGCATCTTATCCTTCTACGAGAAGTGATCCTGATCAGGGTACTTCATTTATGGGTGGTGGCCATTAAAGAAAAAGCACCACAATGCTTAATATTCTACAACAGAAGTGATTCAGCTAAGATTACTTCATTACGAGTGGTAACCATTCAAGAAAACCACACAGCATCAAATCCTACTACGAGAAGTGTTAGTTCTTCGAATACTTCATTTAAGGGTAGTAACCTTTCACTAAAACAATACCAAGGAGCATAGATTACCATTCTAAGTACTTCATGTAGGAGTACAACATTTCAGGGTGTTAACAATTAAAGAAAACACCACAAAGAATTTTATCCTACTACGAGAAGTGTTTCAGATCATATTACTTCATTTAGGGGTGGTACGTTTCAAGAAAACTACACAAAAGCTCTTAGCCTACTACGAGAAGTGTTTCTTCTTCGAGTACGGCATTTAATTGTAGTAACCATGCACTAAAACACCACGAAAAAGCATCAACCCCAAATCTAAGTGCTTCATGTCCGAGTACATCACTTATGGGCGTTAAACAATCAGGAAAATACTACAAAGCTTCTTGTCCTTCTACGAGAAGTGATTCTGATCAGAGTACCACATTTATGGGTGGTAACCACTATAGAAAACACCACAACGCTTCATATCCTACTACCATATGTGATTCAACTGCAATTACTTCATTATGGGTGGTAATCATTCAAGAAAACCCCACAAAGCATCAAAGCCAACTAAGAGAAGTATTAGTTCTTCGAATACATCATTTATGGGGAGTAACCTTTCACTAAAACACCACCAAGGAGCAAAGATTACCACTCTAAGTGCTTCATGTCAGAGTACATAATTTCAGGGTGTTAACAACTAAAGAAAACACCACAAAGCATTTTATCCTACTACGAGAAGTGTTTCAAATCAGATTACTTCATTTAGGGGTGGTACATTTCAAGAAAACTACACAAAAGCTCCAAACATACTACGAGAAGTGCTTCTTCTTCGAATGCGGCATTTAATTGTGGTAACCTTCGCTAAAACACCACCAAACAGCATCAATACCACTCTAGGTGCTACATGTCCGAGTACTTCATTTATGGGCGTTAAATAATCAAGAAAACACCACAAAACATCTTATCATTCTACGAGAAGTGATTCTGATCAGGGTACTTCATTTATGGGTGATGACCATTAAAGAAAACACCACAATGCTTCATATTCTACAACAGAAGTGATTCAGCTACGATTACTTCATTATGAGTGGTAACCAATCAACAAAACCCATAAAGCATCAAAGCCAACTACGAGAAGTGTTAGTTCTTCGAATACTTCATTTAAGGGTAGTAACCTTTCACTAAAACACCACCAAGGAGCATAAATTACCACTCTAAGTGGTTCATGTCAGAGTACATAATTTCAGGATGTTATCAATTAAAGAAAACACCACAAAGCATTTTATCCTACTACGAGAAGTGTTTCTGATCAGATTACTTCATTTAGGGATGGTACATTTCAAGAAAACTACAAAAAAGCTCCAAGCATACTACAAGAAGTGCTTCTTCTTCGAGTGCGGCATTCAATTGTGGTAACCATCACTAAAACACCACCAAACATCATCAATACCACTCTAAGTACTACACGTCCGAGTACTTCATTTATGGGCGTTAAACAATCAAGAAAACACCACATAGCATCTTATCCTTCTACGAGAAGTGATTCTGATCAGGGTACTTCATTTATGGGTGGTGGCCATTAGAGAAAACACCACAATGCTTCATATTCTACAACAGAAGTGATTCAGCTACGATTACTTCATTATGAGTGGTAACCAATCAACAAAACCCATAAAGCATCAAAGCCAACTACGAGAAGTGTTAATTCTTCGAATACTTCATTTAAGGGTAGTAACCTTTCACTAAAACACCACCAAGGAGCATAGATTACCACTCCAAGTGGTTCATGTCGGAGTACAACATTTCAGGGTGTTAACAATTAAAGAAAACACCACAAAGAATTTTATCCTACTACGATAAGTGTTTCAGATCATATTACTTCATTTAGGGGTGGTACGTTTCAAGAAAACTACACAAAAACTCTTAGCCTACTACGAGAAGTGTTTCTTCTTCGAGTACGACATTTAATTGTGGTAACCATTCACTAAAACACCACGAAAAAGCATCAACCCCAAATCTAAGTGCTTCATGTCCGAGTACATTACTTATGGGCGTTAAACAATCAAGAAAACACTACAAAGCTTCTTATCCTTCTACGAGAAGTGATTCTGATCAGAGTACCACATTTATGGGTGGTAACCACTATAGAAAACACCACAATGCTTCATATCCTACTACCATATGTGATTCAACTGCGATTACTTCATTATGGGTGGTAATCATTCAAGAAAACCCCACAAAGCATCAAAGCCAACTACGAGAAGTATTAGTTCTTCGAATACTTCATTTAAGGGGAGTAACCTTTCACTAAAACACCACCAAGGAGCATAGATTACCACTCTAAGTGCTTCATGTCAGAGTACATAATTTCAATGTGTTAACAATTAAAGAAAACACCACAAAGCATTTTATCCTACTACGAGAAGTGTTTCAAATCAGATTACTTCATTTAGGGGTGGTACATTTCAAGAAAACTACACAAAAGCTCCAAAATACTACGAGAAGTGCTTCTTCTTCGAATGCGGCATTTAATTGTGGTAACCATCACTAAAACACCACCAAACAACATCAATACCATCCTAAGTGCTACATGTCCGAGTACTTCATTTATGGGCGTTAAACAATCAAGAAAACACCACAAGGCATCTTATCCTTCTACGAGAAGTGATACTGATCATGGTACTTCTTTTATGGGTGGTGGCCATTAAAGAAAAAGCACCACAAAGCATTTTATCCTACTACGAGAAGTGTTTCAGATCAGATTACTTCATTTAGGGGTGGTAAATTTCAAGAAAACTACACAAAAGCTCCAAGCCTACTAAGAGAAGTGCTTCTTCATCGAGTGCGGCATTGAATTGTGGTAACCATCACTAAAACACCACCAAACAGCATCAATACCACTCTAAGTGCTACATGTCCGAGTACTTCATTTATGGGTGTTAAACAATCAAGAAAATAACACAAAGCATCTTATCCTTCTACGAGAAGTGATTCTTATCAGGGTACTTCATTTATGGGTGGTGGCCATTAGAGCAAACACCACAATGCTTCATATTCTACAACAGAAATGATTCAGCTACGATTACTTCATTATGAGTGGTAACCATTCAAGAAAACCCCCACAAAGCATCAAATCCTACTACGAGAAGTGTTAGTTCTTCGAATACTTCATTTAACGGGAGTAACATTTCACAAAAACACCGCCAATGAGAATAGATTACCACTCTAAGTGCTTCATGTTAGAGTACATAATTTCAGGGTGTTAACAATTAAAGAAAACAACACAAAGCATTTTATCCTACTACGAGAAGTGTTTCAAATCAGATTACTTCATTTAGGGGTGGTACATTTCAAGAAAACTACACAAACGCTCCAAACATACTACGAGAAGTGCTTCTTCTTCGAATGCGGCATTTCATTGTGGTAACCATCACTAAAACACCACCAAACAACATCAATACCATCCTAAGTGCTACATGTCCGAGTACTTCATTTATGGGCGTTAAATAATCAAGAAAACACCACAAAGCATCTTATCCTTCTACGAGAACTGATTCTGATCAGGGTACTTCATTTATGGGTGGTGGCCATTAAAGAAAACACCACAATGCTTCATATTCTACAACAGAAGTGATTCAGCTACAATTACTTCATTATGAGTGGTAACCATTCAAGAAAACCACACAAAGCATCAAATCCTACTACGAGAAGTGTTAGTTCTTCGAATACTTCATTTAAGGGGAGTAACATTTCACTAAAACACCACCAAGAAGAATATATTACCACTCTAAGTGCTTCATGTCAGAGTACATAATTTCAATGTGTTAACAATTAAAGAAAACACCACAAAGCATTTTATCCTACTACGAGAAGTGTTTCAAATCAGATTACTTCATTTAGGGGTGGTACATTTCAAGAAAACTACACAAAAGCTCCAAAATACTACGAGAAGTGCTTCTTCTTCGAATGCGGCATTTAATTGTGGTAACCATCACTAAAACACCACCAAACAACATCAATACCATCCTAAGTGCTACATGTCCGAGTACTTCATTTATGGGCGTTAAACAATCAAGAAAACACCACAAGGTATCTTATCCTTCTACGAGAAGTGATACTGATCAGGGTACTTCATTTATGGGTGGTGGCCATTAAAGAAAAAGCACCACAAAGCATTTTATCCTACTATGAGAAGTGTTTCAGATCAGATTACATCATTTAGGAGTGGTACATTTGAAGAAAACTACACAAAAGCTCCAAGCATACTACGAGAAGTGCTTCTTCTTCGAGTGCGGCATTTAATTGTGGTAACCATCAATAAACACCACCAAACAGCATCAATACCACTCTAAGTGCTACACGTCCGAGTACTTCATTTATGGGCTTTAAACAATCAAGAAAACACTACAAAGCTTCTTATCCTTCTACGAGAAGTGATTCTGATCAGAGTACCACATTTATGGGTGGTAACCACTATAGAAAACACCACAATGCTTCATATCCTACTACCATATGTGATTCAACTGCGATTACTTCATTATGGGTGGTAATCATTCAAGAAAACCCCACAAAGCATCAAAGCCAACTACGAGAAGTATTAGTTCTTCGAATACTTCATTTAAGGGGAGTAACCTTTCACTAAAACACCACCAAGGAGCATAGATTACCACTCTAAGTGCATCATGTCAGAGTACATAATTTCAGTGTGTTAACAATTAAAGAAAACACCACAAAGCATTTTATCCTACTACGAGAAGTGTTTCAGATCAGATTACTTCATTTAGGGGTGGTAAATTTCAAGAAAACTACACAAAAGCTCCAAGCCTACTAAGAGAAGTGCTTCTTCATCGAGTGCGGCATTGAATTGTGGTAACCATCACTAAAACACCACCAAACAGCATCAATACCACTCTAAGTGCTACATGTCCGAGTACTTCATTTATGGGTGTTAAACAATCAAGAAAATAACACAAAGCATCTTATCCTTCTACGAGAAGTGATTCTTATCAGGGTACTTCATTTATGGGTGGTGGCCATTAGAGCAAACACCACAATGCTTCATATTCTACAACAGAAATGATTCAGCTACGATTACTTCATTATGAGTGGTAACCATTCAAGAAAACCCCCACAAAGCATCAAATCCTACTACGAGAAGTGTTAGTTCTTCGAATACTTCATTTAACGGGAGTAACATTTCACAAAAACACCGCCAATGAGCATAGATTACCACTCTAAGTGCTTCATGTTAGAGTACATAATTTCAGGGTGTTAACAATTAAAGAAAACAACACAAAGCATTTTATCCTACTACGAGAAGTGTTTCAAATCAGATTACTTCATTTAGGGGTGGTACATTTCAAGAAAACTACACAAACGCTCCAAACATACTACGAGAAGTGCTTCTTCTTCGAATGCGGCATTTCATTGTGGTAACCATCACTAAAACACCACCAAACAACATCAATACCATCGTAAGTGCTACATGTCCGAGTACTTCATTTATGGGCGTTAAATAATCAAGAAAACACCACAAAACATCTTATCATTCTACGAGAAGTGATTCTGATCAGGGTACTTCATTTATGGGTGATGACCATTAAAGAAAACACCACAATGCTTGATATTCTACAACAGAAGTGATTCAGCTACGATTACTTCATTATGAGTGGTAACCAATCAAGAAAACCCACAAAGCATCAAAGCCAACTACGAGAAGTATTAGTTCTTCGAATACTTCATTTAAGGGGAGTTACATTTCACTAAAACACCACCAAGGAGCATAGATTACCACTCTAAGTGCTTCATGTCAGAGTACATAATTTCATTGTGTTAGCAATTAAAGAAAACACCACAAAGCATTTTATCCTACTACGAGAAGTGTTTCAGATCAGATTACTTCATTTAGGAGTGGTACATTTGTAGAAAACTACACAAAAGCTCCAAGCATACTACGAGAAGTGCTTCTTCTTCGAGTGCGGCATTTAATTGTGGTAACCATCACTAAAACACCACCAAACAACATCAATACCACTCTATGTGCTACACGTCAGAGTACATAATTTCAGGGTGTTAACAATTAAAGAAAACACCACAAAGCATTTTATCCTACTACGAGAAGTGTTTCAAATCAGATTACTTCATTTAGGGGTGGTACATTTCAAGAAAACTACACAAAAGCTCCAAAATACTACGAGAAGTGCTTCTTCTTCGAATGCGGCATTTAATTGTGGTAACCATCACTAAAACACCACCAAACAACATCAATACCACTCTATGTGCTACACGTCCGAGTACTTCATTTATGGGCGTTAAAAAATCAAGAAAACAACACAAAGCATCTTATCCTTCTACGAGAAGTGATTCTTATCAGGGTACTTTATTTATGGGTGGTGGCCATTAGAGCAAACACCACAATGCTTCATATTCTACAACAGAAGTGATTCAGCTACGATTACTTCATTATGAGTGGTAACCATTCAAGAAAACCCCACAAAGCATCAAATCCTACTACGAGAAGTGTTAGTTCTTCGAATACTTCATTTACGGGGAGTTACATTTCACTAAAACACCACCAATGAGCATAGATTACCACTCTAAGTGCTTCATGTCAGAGTACATAATTTCAGGGTGTTAACAATTAAAGAAAACACCACAAAGCATTTTATCCTACTACGAGAAGTGTTTCAAATCAGATTACTTCAATTAGGGGTGGTACATTTCAAGAAAACTACACAAAAGCTCCAAAATACTACGAGAAGTGCTTCTTCTTCGAATGCGGCATTTAATTGTGGTAACCATCACTAAAACACCACCAAACAACATCAATACCATCCTAAGTGCTACATGTCCGAGTACTTCATTTATGGGCGTTAAACAATCAAGAAAACACCACAAGGCATCTTATCCTTCTACGAGAAGTGATACTGATCAGGGTACTACATTTATTGGTGGTGGCCATTAAAGAAAAAGCACCACAAAGCATTTTATCCTACTACGAGAAGTGATTCAGATCAGATTACATCATTTAGGAGTGGTACATTTGAAGAAAACTACACAAAAGCTCCAAGCATACTACGAGAAGTGCTTCTTCTTCGAGTGCGGCATTTAATTGTGGTAACCATCACTAAAACACCACCAAACAACATCAATACCACTCTAAGTGCTACACGTCCGAGTACTTCATTTATGGGCGTTAAACAATTAAGAAAGCACCACAAAGCATCTTATCCTTCTACGAGAAGTGATTCTGATCAGGGTACTTCATTTATGGGTGATGACCATTAAAGAAAACACCACAATGCTTTATATTCTACAACAGAAGTGATTCAGCTACGATTACTTCATTATGAGTGGTAACCATTCAAGAAAACCCCACAAAGCATCAAATCCTACTACGAGAAGTGTTAGTTCTTCGAATACTTCATTTAAGGGGAGTTACATTTCACTAAAACACCACCAATGAGCATAGATTACCACTCTAAGTGCTTCATGTCAGAGTACATAATTTCAGGGTGTTAACAATTAAAGAAAACACCACAAAGCATTTTATCCTACTACGAGAAGTGTTTCAAATCAGATTACTTCATTTAGGGGTGGTACATTTCAAGAAAACTACACAAAAGCTCAAAAATACTACGAGAAGTGCTTCTTCGAATGCGGCATTTAATTGTGGTAACCATCACTAAAACACCACCAAACAACATCAATACCATCCTAAGTGCTACATGTCCGAGTACTTCATTTATGGGCGTTAAACAATCATGAAAACACCACAAGGCATCTTATCCTTCTACGAGAAGTGATACTGATCAGGGTACTTCATTTATGGGTGGTGGCCATTAAAGAAAAAGCACCACAAAGCATTTTATCCTACTACGAGAAGTGTTTCAGATCAGATTACATCATTTAGGAGTGGTACATTTGAAGAAAACTACACAAAAGCTCCAAGCATACTACGAGAAGTGCTTCTTCTTCGAGTGCGGCATTTAATTGTGGTAACCATCACTAAAACACCACCAAACAGCATCAATACCACTCTAAGTGCTACACGTCCGAGTACTTCATTTATGGGCGTTAAACAATCAAGAAAACACCACAAAGCTACTTATCCTTCTACGAGAAGTGATTCTGATCAGGGTACTTCATTTATGGGTGATGACCATTAAAGAAAACACCACAATGCTTCATATTCTACAACAGAAGTGATTCAGCTACGATTACTTCATTATGAGTGGTAACCAATCAAGAAAACCCACAAAGCATCAAAGCCAACTACGAGAAGTATTAGTTCTTCGAATACTTCATTTAAGGGGAGTAACATTTCACTAAAACACCATCAAGGAGCATAGATTACCACTCTATGTGCTTCATGTCAGAGTACATAATTTCAGGGTGTTAACAATTAAAGAAAACACCACAAAGCATTTTATCCTACTACGAGAAGTGTTTCTGATCAGATTACTTCATTTAGGGATGGTACATTTCAAGAAAACTAAACAAAAGCTCCAAGCATACTACGAGAAGTGCTTCTTCTTCGAGTGCGGCATTTAATTGTTGTAACCATCACTAAAACACCACCAAACAACATCAATACCACTCTATGTGCTACACGTCCGAGTACTTCATTTATGGGCGTTAAACAATCAAGAAAACACGACAAGGCATCTTATCCTTCTACGAGAAGTGATTCTGATCAGGGTACTTCATTTATGGGTGGTGGCCATTAAAGAAAAAGCACCACAATGCTTAATATTCTACAACAGAAGTGATTCAGCTAAGATTACTTCATTACGAGTGGTAACCATTCAAGAAAACCACACAGCATCAAATCCTACTACGAGAAGTGTTAGTTCTTCGAATACTTCATTTAAGGGTAGTAACCTTTTACTAAAACACCACCAAGGAGCATAGATTAACACTCTAAGTACTTCATGTCGGAGTACTTCATTTCAGGGTGTTAACAATAAAAGAAAACACCACAAAGCATTTTATCCCACTACGAGATGTGTTGCAAATCAAATTACTTCATTTAGGGGTGATGCATTTGAAGAAAACTACACAAAAGCTCCTAGCGTACTACGAGAAGTGTTTCTTCTTCGAGTACGGCATATAATTGTGGTAACCATTCACTATAACACCACGAAACATCATCAATACCAAACAAAGTGATTCATGTGCGAGTACTTCATTTGTGGGCGTTAAACAATCAAGAAAACACTTCAAAGCATCTTATCCTTCTACGAGAAGTGATTCTGATCAGAGTATTTCATTTATGGGTGGTAACCATTAAAGAAAAGACCACAATGCTTCATATCCTACTAGCATAAGTGATTCAGCTGCGATTACTTCATTATGGGTGATAGTCATTCAAGAAAACCCCACAAAGAATCAAATCCTACTACGAGAAGTATTAGTTCTTCGAATACTTCATTTAAGGGTAGTAACCTTTCACTAAAACAATACCAAGGAGCATAGATTACCACTCTAAGTACTTCATGTCGGAGTACAACATTTCAGGGTGTTAACAATTAAAGAAAACACCACAAAGAATTTTATCCTACTACGATAAGTGTTTCAGATCATATTACTTCATTTAGGGGTGGTACGTTTCAAGAAAACTACACAAAAGCTCTTAGCCTACTACGAGAAGTGTTTCTTCTTCGAGTACGGCATTTAATTGTGGTAACCATTCACTAAAACACCACGAAAAAGCATCAACCCCAAATCTAAGTGCTTCATGTCCGAGTACATTACTTATGGGCGTTAAACAATCAAGAAAACACTACAAAGCTTCTTATCCTTCTACGAGAAGTGATTCTGATCAGAGTACCACATTTATGGGTGGTAACCACTATAGAAAACACCACAATGCTTCATATCCTACTACCATATGTGATTCAACTGCGATTACTTCATTATGGGTGGTAATCATTCAAGAAAACCCCACAAAGCATCAAAGCCAACTACGAGAAGTATTAGTTCTTCGAATACTTCATTTAAGGGGAGTAACCTTTCACTAAAACACCACCAAGGAGCATAGATTACCACTCTAAGTGCATCATGTCAGAGTACATAATTTCAGTGTGTTAACAATTAAAGAAAACACCACAAAGCATTTTATCCTACTACGAGAAGTGTTTCAGATCAGATTACTTCATTTAGGGGTGGTAAATTTCAAGAAAACTACACAAAAGCTCCAAGCCTACTAAGAGAAGTGCTTCTTCATCGAGTGCGGCATTGAATTGTGGTAACCATCACTAAAACACCACCAAACAGCATCAATACCACATTAAGTGCTACATGTCCGAGTACTTCATTTATGGGCGTTAAACAATCAAGAAAATAACACAAAGCATCTTATCCTTCTACGAGAAGTGATTCTTATCAGGGTACTTCATTTATGGGTGGTGGCCATTAGAGCAAACACCACAATGCTTCATATTCTACAACATAAATGATTCTGCTACGATTACTTCATTATGAGTGGTAACCATTCAAGAAAACCCCCACAAAGCATCAAATCCTACTACGAGAAGTGTTAGTTCTTCGAATACTTCATTTAACGGGAGTAACATTTCACTAAAACACCACCAATGAGCATAGATTACCACTCTAAGTGCTTCATGTTAGAGTACATAATTTAAGGGTGTTAACAATTAAAGAAAACAACACAAAGCATTTTATCCTACTACGAGAAGTGTTTCAAATCAGATTACTTCATTTAGGGGTGGTACATTTCAAGAAAACTACACAAACGCTCCAAACATACTACGAGAAGTGCTTCTTCTTCGAATGCGGCATTTAATTGTGGTAACCATCACTAAAACACCACCAAACAACATCAATACCATCCTAAGTGCTACATGTCCGAGTACTTCATTTATGGGCGTTAAATAATCAAGAAAACACCACAAAACATCTTATCATTCTACGAGAAGTGATTCTGATCAGGGTACTTCATTTATGGGTGATGACCATTAAAGAAAACACCACAAGGTATCTTATCCTTCTACGAGAAGTGATACTGATCAGGGTACTTCATTTATGGGTGGTGGCCATTAAAGAAAAAGCACCACAAAGCATTTTATCCTACTACGAGAAGTGTTTCAGATCAGATTACATCATTTAGGAGTGGTACATTTGAAGAAAACTACACAAAAGCTCCAAGCATACTACGAGAAGTGCTTCTTCTTCGAGTGCGGCATTTAATTGTGGTAACCATCACTAAAACACCACCAAACAACATCAATACCACTCTATGTGCTACACGTCCGAGTACTTCATTTATGGGCGTTAAAAAATCAAGAAAACAACACAAAGCATCTTATCCTTCTACGAGAAGTGATTCTTATCAGGGTACTTCATTTATGGGTGGTGGCCATTAGAGCAAACACCACAATGCTTCATATTCTACAACAGAAGTGATTCAGCTACGATTACTTCATTATGAGTGGTAACCATTCAAGAAAACCCCACAAAGCATCAAATCCTACTACGAGAAGTGTTAGTTCTTCGAATACTTCATTTAAGGGGAGTTACATTTCACTAAAACACCACCAATGAGCATAGATTACCACTCTAAGTGCTTCATGTCAGAGTACATAATTTCAGGGTGTTAACAATTAAAGAAAACACCACAAAGCATTTTATCCTACTACGAGAAGTGTTTCAAATCAGATTACTTCAATTAGGGGTGGTACATTTCAAGAAAACTACACAAAAGCTCCAAAATACTACGAGAAGTGCTTCTTCTTCGAATGCGGCATTTAATTGTGGTAACCATCACTAAAACACCACCAAACAACATCAATACCATCCTAAGTGCTACATGTCCGAGTACTTCATTTATGGGCGTTAAACAATCAAGAAAACACCACAAGGCATCTTATCCTTCTACGAGAAGTGATACTGATCAGGGTACTTCATTTATGGGTGGTGGCCATTAAAGAAAAAGCACCACAAAGCATTTTATCCTACTACGAGAAGTGTTTCAGATCAGATTACATCATTTAGGAGTGGTACATTTGAAGAAAACTACACAAAAGCTCCAAGCATACTACGAGAAGTGCTTCTTCCTCGAGTGCGGCATTTAATTGTGGTAACCATCACTAAAACACCACCAAACAGCATCAATACCACTCTAAGTGCTACACGTCCGAGTACTTCATTTATGGGCGTTAAACAATCAAGAAAACACCACAAAGCATCTTATCCTTCTACGAGAAGTGATTCTGATCAGGGTACTTCATTTATGAGTGATGACCATTAAAGAAAACACCACAATGCTTTATATTCTACAACAGAAGTGATTCAGCTAAGATTACTTCATTATGAGTGGTAACCATTCAAGAAAACCCCACAAAGCATCAAATCCTACTACGAGAAGTGTTAGTTCTTCGAATACTTCATTTAAGGGGAGTTACATTTCACTAAAACACCACCAATGAGCATAGATTACCACTCTAAGTGCTTCATGTCAGAGTACATAATTTCAGGGTGTTAACAATTAAAGAAAACACCACAAAGCATTTTATCCTACTACGAGAAGTGTTTCAAATCAGATTACTTCATTTAGGGGTGGTACATTTCAAGAAAACTACACAAAAGCTCCAAAATACTACGAGAAGTGCTTCTTCTTCGAATGCGGCATTTAATTGTGGTAACCATCACTAAAACACCACCAAACAACATCAATACCATCCTAAGTGCTACATGTCTGAGTACTTCATTTATGGGCGTTAAACAATCATGAAAACACCACAAGGCATCTTATCCTTCTACGAGAAGTGATACTGATCAGGGTACTTCATTTATGGGTGGTGGCCATTAAAGAAAAAGCACCACAAAGCATTTTATCCTACTACGAGAAGTGTTTCAGATCAGATTACATCATTTAGGAGTGGTACATTTGAAGAAAACTACACAAAAGCTCCAAGCATACTACGAGAAGTGCTTCTTCTTCGAGTGCGGCATTTAATTGTGATAACCATCACTAAAACACCACCAAACAGCATCAATACCACTCTAAGTGCTACACGTCCGAGTACTTCATTTATGGGCGTTAAACAATAAAGAAAACACCACAAAGCATCTTATCCTTCTACGAGAAGTGATTCTGATCAGGGTACTTCATTTATGGGTGATGACCATTAAAGAAAACACCACAATGCTTCATATTCTACAACAGAAGTGATTCAGCTACGATTACTTCATTATGAGTGGTAACCAATCAAGAAAACCCACAAAGCATCAAAGCCAACTACGAGAAGTATTAGTTCTTCGAATACTTCATTTAAGGGGAGTTACATTTCACTAAAACACCACCAAGGAGCATAGATTACCACTCTAAGTGCTTCAGGTCAGAGACATAATTTCATGGTGTTAGCAATTAAAGAAAACACCACAAAGCATTTTATCCTACTACGAGAAGTGTTTCAGATCAGATTACTTCATTTAGGAGTGGTACATTTGAAGAAAACTACACAAAAGCTCCAAGCATACTACGAGAAGTGCTTCTTCTTCGAGTGCGGCATTTAATTGTGGTAACCATCACTAAAACACCACCAAACAACATCAATACCACTCTATGTGCTACACGTCAGAGTACATAATTTCAGGGTGTTAACAATTAAAGAAAACACCACAAAGCATTTTATCCTACTACGAGAAGTGTTTCAAATCAGATTACTTCATTTAGGGGTGGTACATTTCAAGAAAACTACACAAAAGCTCCAAAATACTACGAGAAGTGCTTCTTCTTCGAATGCGGCATTTAATTGTGGTAACCATCACTAAAACACCACCAAACAACATCAATACCATCCTAAGTGCTACATGTCCGAGTACTTCATTTATGGGCGTTAAACAATCAAGAAAACACCACAAGGCATCTTATCCTTCTACGAGAAGTGATACTGATCAGGGTACTTCATTTATGGGTGGTGGCCATTAAAGAAAAAGCACCACAAAGCATTTTATCCTACTACGAGAAGTGTTTCAGATCAGATTACTTCATTTAGGAGTGGTACATTTGAAGAAAACTACACAAAAGCTCCAAGCATACTACGAGAAGTGCTTCTTCTTCGAGTGCGGCATTTAATTGTGGTAACCATCACTAAAACACCACCAAACAACATCAATACCACTCTATGTGCTACACGTCAGAGTACATAATTTCAGGGTGTTAACAATTAAAGAAAACACCACAAAGCATTTTATCCTACTACGAGAAGTGTTTCAAATCAGATTACTTCATTTAGGGGTGGTACATTTCAAGAAAACTACACAAAAGCTCCAAAATACTACGAGAAGTGCTTCTTCTTCGAATGCGGCATTTAATTGTGGTAACCATCACTAAAACACCACCAAACAACATCAATACCATCCTAAGTGCTACATGTCCGAGTACTTCATTTATGGGCGTTAAACAATCAAGAAAACACCACAAGGCATCTTATCCTTCTACGAGAAGTGATACTGATCAGGGTACTTCATTTATGGGTGGTGGCCATTAAAGAAAAAGCACCACAAAGCATTTTATCCTACTACGAGAAGTGTTTCAGATCAGATTACATCATTTAGGAGTGGTACATTTGAAGAAAACTACACAAAAGCTCCAAGCATACTACGAGAAGTGCTTCTTCTTCGAGTGCGGCATTTAATTGTGGTAACCATCACTAAAACACCACCAAACAACATCAATACCACTCTATGTGCTACACGTCCGAGTACTTCATTTATGGGCGTTAAAAAATCAAGAAAACAACACAAAGCATCTTATCCTTCTACGAGAAGTGATTCTTATCAGGGTACTTCATTTATGGGTGGTGGCCATTAGAGCAAACACCACAATGCTTCATATTCTACAACAGAAGTGATTCAGCTACGATTACTTCATTATGAGTGGTAACCATTCAAGAAAACCCCACAAAGCATCAAATCCTACTACGAGAAGTGTTAGTTCTTCGAATACTTCATTTAAGGGGAGTTACATTTCACTAAAACACCACCAATGAGCATAGATTACCACTCTAAGTGCTTCATGTCAGAGTACATAATTTCAGGGTGTTAACAATTAAAGAAAACACCACAAAGCATTTTATCCTACTACGAGAAGTGTTTCAAATCAGATTACTTCAATTAGGGGTGGTACATTTTAAGAAAACTACACAAAAGCTCCAAAATACTACGAGAAGTGCTTCTTCTTCGAATGCGGCATTTAATTGTGGTAACCATCACTAAAACACCACCAAACAACATCAATACCATCCTAAGTGCTACATGTCCGAGTACTTCATTTATGGGCGTTAAACAATCAAGAAAACACCACAAGGCATCTTATCCTTCTACGAGAAGTGATACTGATCAGGGTACTTCATTTATGGGTGGTGGCCATTAAAGAAAAAGCACCACAAAGCATTTTATCCTACTACGAGAAGTGTTTCAGATCAGATTACATCATTTAGGAGTGGTACATTTGAAGAAAACTACACAAAAGCTCCAAGCATACTACGAGAAGTGCTTCTTCCTCGAGTGCGGCATTTAATTGTGGTAACCATCACTAAAACACCACCAAACAGCATCAATACCACTCTAAGTGCTACACGTCCGAGTACTTCATTTATGGGCGTTAAACAATCAAGAAAACACCACAAAGCATCTTATCCTTCTACGAGAAGTGATTCTGATCAGGGTACTTCATTTATGAGTGATGACCATTAAAGAAAACACCACAATGCTTTATATTCTACAACAGAAGTGATTCAGCTACGATTACTTCATTATGAGTGGTAACCATTCAAGAAAACCCCACAAAGCATCAAATCCTACTACGAGAAGTGTTAGTTCTTCGAATACTTCATTTAAGGGGAGTTACATTTCACTAAAACACCACCAATGAGCATAGATTACCACTCTAAGTGCTTCATGTCAGAGTACATAATTTCAGGGTGTTAACAATTAAAGAAAACACCACAAAGCATTTTATCCTACTACGAGAAGTGTTTCAAATCAGATTACTTCATTTAGGGGTGGTACATTTCAAGAAAACTACACAAAAGCTCCAAAATACTACGAGAAGTGCTTCTTCTTCGAATGCGGCATTTAATTGTGGTAACCATCACTAAAACACCACCAAACAACATCAATACCATCCTAAGTGCTACATGTCTGAGTACTTCATTTATGGGCGTTAAACAATCATGAAAACACCACAAGGCATCTTATCCTTCTACGAGAAGTGATACTGATCAGGGTACTTCATTTATGGGTGGTGGCCATTAAAGAAAAAGCACCACAAAGCATTTTATCCTACTACGAGAAGTGTTTCAGATCAGATTACATCATTTAGGAGTGGTACATTTGAAGAAAACTACACAAAAGCTCCAAGCATACTACGAGAAGTGCTTCTTCTTCGAGTGCGGCATTTAATTGTGATAACCATCACTAAAACACCACCAAACAGCATCAATACCACTCTAAGTGCTACACGTCCGAGTACTTCATTTATGGGCGTTAAACAATAAAGAAAACACCACAAAGCATCTTATCCTTCTACGAGAAGTGATTCTGATCAGGGTACTTCATTTATGGGTGATGACCATTAAAGAAAACACCACAATGCTTCATATTCTACAACAGAAGTGATTCAGCTACGATTACTTCATTATGAGTGGTAACCAATCAAGAAAACCCACAAAGCATCAAAGCCAACTACGAGAAGTATTAGTTCTTCGAATACTTCATTTAAGGGGAGTAACATTTCACTAAAACACCATCAAGGAGCATAGATTACCACTCTATGTGCTTCATGTCAGAGTACATAATTTCAGGGTGTTAACAATTAAAGAAAACACCACAAAGCATTTTATCCTACTACGAGAAGTGTTTCTGATCAGATTACTTCATTTAGGGATGGTACATTTCAAGAAAACTACACAAAAGCTCCAAGCATACTACGAGAAGTGCTTCTTCTTCGAGTGCGGCATTTAATTGTGGTAACCATCACTAAAACACCACCAAACAGCATCAATACCACTCTAAGTGCTACACGTCCGAGTACTTCATTTATGGGCGTTAAACAATAAAGAAAACACCACAAAGCATCTTATCCTTCTACGAGAAGTGATTCTGATCAGGGTACTTCATTTATGGGTGATGACCATTAAAGAAAACACCACAATGCTTTATATTCTACAACAGAAGTGATTCAGCTACGATTACTTCATTATGAGTGGTAACCATTCAAGAAAACCCCACAAAGCATCAAATCCTACTACGAGAAGTGTTAGTTCTTCGAATACTTCATTTAAGGGGAGTTACATTTCACTAAAACACCACCAATGAGCATATATTACCACTCTAAGTGCTTCATGTCAGAGTACATAATTTCAGGGTGTTAACAATTAAAGAAAACACCACAAAGCATTTTATCCTACTACGAGAAGTGTTTCAAATCAGATTACTTCATTTAGGGGTGGTACATTTCAAGAAAACTACACAAAAGCTCCAAAATACTACGAGAAGTGCTTCTTCTTCGAATGCGGCATTTAATTGTGGTAACCATCACTAAAACACCACCAAACAACATCAATACCATCCTAAGTGCTACATGTCTGAGTACTTCATTTATGGGCGTTAAACAATCATGAAAACACCACAAGGCATCTTATCCTTCTACGAGAAGTGATACTGATCAGGGTACTTCATTTATGGGTGGTGGCCATTAAAGAAAAAGCACCACAAAGCATTTTATCCTACTACGAGAAGTGTTTCAGATCAGATTACATCATTTAGGAGTGGTACATTTGAAGAAAACTACACAAAAGCTCCAAGCATACTACGAGAAGTGCTTCTTCTTCGAGTGCGGCATTTAATTGTGGTAACCATCACTAAAACACCACCAAATAGCATCAATACCACTCTAAGTGCTACACGTCCGAGTACTTCATTTATGGGCGTTAAACAATAAAGAAAACACCACAAAGCATCTTATCCTTCTACGAGAAGTGATTCTGATCAGGGTACTTCATTTATGGGTGATGACCATTAAAGAAAACACCACAATGCTTCATATTCTACAACAGAAGTGATTCAGCTACGATTACTTCATTATGAGTGGTAACCAATCAAGAAAACCCACAAAGCATCAAAGCCAACTACGAGAAGTATTAGTTCTTCGAATACTTCATTTAAGGGGAGTAACATTTCACTAAAACACCATCAAGGAGCATAGATTACCACTCTATGTGCTTCATGTCAGAGTACATAATTTCAGGGTGTTAACAATTAAAGAAAACACCACAAAGCATTTTATCCTACTACGAGAAGTGTTTCTGATCAGATTACTTCATTTAGGGATGGTACATTTCAAGAAAACTACACAAAAGCTCCAAGCATACTACGAGAAGTGCTTCTTCTTCGAGTGCGGCAATTAATTGTGGTAACCATCACTAAAACACCACCAAACAGCATCAATACCACTCTAAGTGCTACACGTCCGAGTACTTCATTTATGGGCGTTAAACAATCAAGAAAACAAGACAAGGCATCTTATCCTTCTACGAGAAGTGATTCTGATCAGGGTACTTCATTTATGGGTGGTGGCCATTAAAGAAAAAAGCACCACAATGCTTAATATTCTACAACAGAAGTGATTCAGCTAAGATTACTTCATTACGAGTGGTAACCATTCAAGAAAACCACACAGCATCAAATCCTACTACGAGAAGTGTTAGTTCTTCGAATACTTCATTTAAGGGTAGTAACCTTTCACTAAAACAATACCAAGGAGCATAGATTACCATTCTAAGTACTTCATGTCGGAGTACAACATTTCAGGGTGTTAACAATTAAAGAAAACACCACAAAGAATTTTATCCTACTACGAGAAGTGTTTCAGATCATATTACTTCATTTAGGGGTGGTACGTTTCAAGAAAACTACACAAAAGCTCTTAGCCTACTACGAGAAGTGTTTCTTCTTCGAGTACGGCATTTAATTGTAGTAACCATGCACTAAAACACCACGAAAAAGCATCAACCCCAAATCTAAGTGCTTCATGTCCGAGTACATCACTTATGGGCGTTAAACAATCAAGAAAACACTAAAAAGCTTCTTATCCTTCTACGAGAAGTGATTCTGATCAGAGTACCACATTTATGGGTGGTAACCACTATAGAAAACACCACAACGCTTCATATCCTACTACCATATGTGATTCAACTACGATTACTTCATTATGGGTGGTAATCATTCAAGAAAACCCCACAAAGCATCAAAGCCAACTAAGAGAAGCATTAGTTCTTCGAATACTTCATTTATGGGGAGTAACCTTTCACTAAAACACCACCAAGGAGCAAAGATTACCACTCTAAGTGCTTCATGTCAGAGTACATAATTTCAGGGTGTTAACAACTAAAGAAAACACCACAAAGCATTTTATCCTACTACGAGAAGTGTTTCTGATCAGATTACTTCATTTAGGGATGGTACATTTCAAGAAAACTACACAAAAGCTCCAAACATACTACGAGAAGTGCTTCTTCTTCGAATGCGGCATTTAATTGTGGTAACCTTCACTAAAACACCACCAAACAACATCAATACCACTCTAGGTGCTACATGTCCGAGTACTTCATTTATGGGCGTTAAATAATCAAGAAAACACCACAAAACATCTTATCATTCTACGAGAAGTGATTCTG
>CAXKVX010002877.1:0-15620 GCA_964058865.1 Eleocharis quinqueflora | reverse complement strand
GTTATCATATTATATTATATCATCATCATTATTGTTATCACAATTAGCAACATTTCTATTATTTTAATTGACACTTGCCAAACGATAATTTTGTTCTTCCGAATAGTTAAGAATACATTATTCTACTACTATTCTAAAATCACACTATTCTATTCTTACCACTCTTCTAGTGTTCTTACAACTATTTCCTATGGGCATGTAAGGCATTAGGAAATGATTTTAAATGTACCTAAAACATTTTAATTAGGTGCACTCGAGCGGAGCAAGATCATATATTCAACGAAAGAAGTATAAAGAAAATAATAATACCACCGAAATAAGTATAAACAAGTAATTGAAAATGATCCAGCTTAATACAAAATAAAGAAAGTTGTGGAATAAAAGCAATAGAAATAGAATAATAATACATACTCCCAACTTGTAAGTGATTTCTTTTGTCACATCACATCTGATAAATGATTTTATTGGAGTTACTGTGAGCAGTATTCGAATGTAAGATTGTTTATATCAAGTCAAATCTTCTATTCTTATTTACAATATGATCACCTAAATGTGATTTTTTAAATTACAGAGAAAAAATAGAGAGAAATAAAAAGTAAAAAGTAAAAAGTAAAAAAACAAAAAAATTATAAATAACAACACAAAATAAAATATTCTAAAAATCTTAATTATCACCAAGCTCTTAAAGACATGTATCGTTTGCCACATGATACCATCAATTAATTAGCTTGGATACACCCTACGATCGTAGTTGACATTCGCACATCGTAGTTGACATTGCATCATTTCTCTTCAAAGATGAGGGTCAAACCCTCAAATTTTACTATGGACCACAAAATTCATTATAATGTACCTGCATTTAGTTTCATATTCTCCTGTGTGAATATTGGCGCATATCGTATCTCCGAATCCCTTCATCGAAGCATCACATTCGATTGTGCTTGTAAAAAGCTCGCATCGCCACATGACCCTGCTAGAAATTTGAGGAGTCGCTACTAGACCACTGGAGGACCGATGAAGCATTGACACTTGATGTTGAAGATCGCGGATCTACATTAGGTGTTTTAGATCGAGATTACGCATGCGTTGACACTGCATTTGGCATATCTCCTTCGACTAGGGTTAGGGTTCCAATTTTCACCTCACGATTACCACACAACGAGCTTACACGAGATTTCTCCGCACATAACCCTTGTCGTTGCTCACTGCTGAGGAGAAAATCCATGAGCTAGAGTTGAGAGAAAGGAGAAGGGGGAGGAAAAAGAGGTGGAAAGAGATGCCAAGTCGAAAAGAGAGATAGCTACCAGGAAATCTGCGTGCGGTTTCCCTCCTCACTTTTTTTTCACGGCAAAGACCTTCGAGATAGAGCGAAGCCGAATCAAAGAGAGAGACGGCCATTAGAAAAACTCACTGAGCAGTTTCTCTCATCTCACTTTTTTAAGCAATGGTTCTCTTCTCGGGCAGCAGCAGGATGGGGGAAGGGGAGGGAAGGAAAGGAAGCGAGAGAGACCGTCGCCGCGACCTTTTAAAAACATACTTGAAAATAAATAAGACTACACTTACGGTATATGAAATTAAAAGTAGTAAAAAATGTAAATCATATGAGATAAAGCATATTTGTTTTCATACACTATATATTTTTAGAAAAAAGTGGGGATTACCCACCGATTTCATTGGAATTGATATCAAACTACAATAATTTGTTTTTAGTATTGATTTTTAAGCAAAAAACCATGACAGAATAAACATTGCATATCTCCAATCATACCTCTTTCTGCAAGCAAATCTCTTGTTAAAAATCTTTTATTTCTTAATAGCCATAAAAATATCTTACTTTCAAAGATATGTTTGTTTGCCAGATAGATTCATATGTTTTATTTGTAATGCCTCCAAACTCTAGCCAATCATATAAAGATTTGACTCAGAATTTTCCAGTTGAAACCCATCTCCAATTAGTTTGGTCATCTATATCTAGTGTTCTAAATTCATGCCGTTTCGTGTCGTTCCGTTCCAAACACGGCTTGGCACGACACGGAACGGCACGACACAGTTAGTATTTTATTATATTTATCGTGTTGTTTCGTGCCGTGCCAAAAATTGGAAGGGATCGGAACAGAACGGTTAAGACACAGCACATTTAGGCACGCCGTGCCTAAACGTGTCGTATCTTAATCGTGTCGTGTCTAATCGTGACGTGTTTGTTCGTGCCATGTTGCTTCGGCACGACGTGACTTATTCGTATTAATCGTGCCAAGAATAATAAAAAACTAAAAAATAGAAAAAAATTACAAGAACATAAAAATCTGAAAAAATCTTTAAATTTTATAAACAATTTTTTTTGGACCTCTAGTACATTTTTTGTACGAATCTACTCGTGCCTTCGTGTCGTGCCTAAATGTGCCTTGTCTAGACGTGTTGTCGTGTCGTGTTGTGCCGTGTTTTCGTGCCGTGTCGTGCCTTTCCTCGTAAACGTTACGTGTCGTGCCGTTCCCTACAGTAGGAAACCTAAGAATGACACACTTAAGACACGACACGTAAACATTACCGTGCCATGTCTCGTGTCGTTTTCTTATCGTGTCGTGCCGTTCCGTGCCATTTTTAGACACGCATACACGATTTTGAGAACTCTATCTATATCATCTTGTATGTTAATGTCTTGCACTAAAGTTGATTAAAGAATTTAATTCTTGTTGAGCTAATATTGTTAAATTGCTATTAAATCTAAATTTCATATTTCTAATAATTATAGTTTCATAGACTGTTAAATCATTTCTTTGATCAGATTGTATAAATTAAGGTATTGTGAGGTAAATGTGAAATTTTCTTGTCATCTATCATTCCAAAAGGAGATGTTTTTACCATTTTCTAATTTCTTTGAATTATCTGATTTGTAGCCACCACTCTTTTTTAGAAAAATGAAAATGAGATGCTACTTTTACATTTTTCATATTTTGCTAACATAATTTCTTTCCATATATTCTTAACACTGGCATCATTAAATCTAACATAGATGTGTTCATTTCTTGTAAATCTCTAATTTCTAACCCACCATTCTGTTTACTTCTACATACTTTCTTCCATGAAATTAAACGTATTTTTTTCTTCATGGAACTACCTCCCCATAAGAAGGTTCTTCTCAGTCTATCTATCATATATCTGACCATTTTTGGCATCCAATAAATGGACATTCAATACAGAGGAATAACATACAATACTGAGTTAATCAAAATTACTCTTCCTCCATAAGATAATAACGAACATTTCCCATTTTGTAATTTTCTTTCTATTTTTTCAATTAGAAAGTTCCAATCTTGTTTCCTTAATTTTTTTTGGGCTAAGAGGGACTCCAAAATATATGAATGAAAAAGATCCTAATGTGCAACCCATTTGACTGGCTAACTCTTGACATTCTGATTCTCCTAGATTTAAGGAATACATTTCATATTTTTCAAATTTATTTTCAGACCAGACATGTCTACAAATGTTATTAAAATTCATTTGTGTATCTATTGCTTTAGTATTAGTTTCTAAAAAGATTAATGTATCATCAGCAAAGTGAATATTAATTATATCTCCAAGATCCTTAAAATTCCCTAAACCTTTAATATATCCTTGTTATTTTGCATTACTAAGTATTCTATTAAGAGTATTTGTAGCTAACAATCGTTGTGGTATAGATTGAGGTGAACAATGGTAGGTATTAGTGATTGGTCTCCCGAGTTAATATATACTCTAGTGCAAACCAAAGACGAGGGCTAGTAAAAAATTGACGTGTGCACCGTGGTTAGTCGTTCCTATGTCTCGGTACTGAGCATTACGCAAAGATACCGCGAGTTAAGTACAACCCAAAAAATTCCTTAATCAACTAAGGTCCCTCTCGGGTATCTATAGCGATCAAGTGCTTCCTTTGGTTTAAGATTTAACAATCGATTTCTCAATGCAAATTATTAAACCCTAAAGATTCACAAGTCAAGTAAAAGAAGCAATACCGAAATAACAATCGTATGCAATAATCCAAGTTTTAGAAAGCAAGTTTCATGGCTACCCTAAAGCCCTAGAGAGGTTTTTAGCCTCTTATGAAAAACTCAAGTACAAGAGACATAATCACTGCACAAGGATGAAGAGAAAGAGAATAAAACGATAGAACCTAAGAAAAACCCTTGTAAGATCGAAACCCGTCTCCTTGCTCCAAGTTTTGCTCTAGATCTCCTTTTCTCTTCGAAAATCGCCTCCATGACCTCCTCAGCCATCAGGGAAAAAGCAGCAATCAAATATGATATCTCTCTTCATAAATTCCCCGTTTAATTCTGAGCCCAAAACTTTCCGGATCTGATCTTTGCGACCCACAACCTGCTGTAGAATCAACTGTCCTTATAGCTTGCTAGCACCCCTTTTTGTAGTTGTTTGTGGCCCGCAGAAAGAGCTTCGCGGGCCGCAAGACTTCAACTAACTTCTTTCGGTCTCCTGGGGAATAAACTTGTGGCCCGCAAGACCAAGCATAATGGCCTATGTTTGCTTTGCTTGACGCTCTAGGCTTTGATTTGCGATCCGTTCATCTTTAAATCTCTTGTACCTGCATCAAAACAATAAAACTGCGAAGAAACAAGAACTCGCATGTTTTTGGCCTAGTGAAATTCAAATGCTCAAAGTAATGGCCGAAATTGCGTCTCAAACCCTATGTTCCAGTATGTATAAACTCGGTCGATCAAATTTCTCCATGCTTAAACCTTGCTTGTCCCCAAGCTGAACCAATACTTTCTAAATAAAAACAGAGAAAAATGAGTAATCTGTAACTTGATGAATCTTAAATCGTTTTTTGTGTAATTGGGCCTGACTGGGGTATCATGAATTTTCGATAATCTTATTCACCTCACCAGACACGGTTGAAATTTAGTTGGGTTAACCCGAGCGACTCTTGAACCAACGATAACTAAACCTCAAAACCTTGGACCCTAGCCCCTCTCACAATGTCGTACTTAGCAATTTTTCCGACTTAACCTATGACTAAAAGATTGGATATCACACTTGACTGAAATACCTTGCATATTTCAAATTGCTTAGTACCTGTAGGGTTCAACATTCTGTTCTTATGGCTATGATCAAATCCAATATATATAAACGTACAAACCTTGTTTTCATTCAGCGCATTTATTGATCTTTCATTTGTCTGTGTGTCGAGTGATCGTGTTCTTGCCTTGTGCTGGAACAATACAAAGTGGCATGATTTACCCAGACTGTTCAAGGTGTATATTGCATACATTCACTCATAGCTAAGCCAACAGAGTGTTGATCAACTTGACAACAAATTTTCTTTAGTGCTTTTATTTTGTTAGTTTTTAATCTTTGTATGACTGAGTTCGATCATAGGGATAAGATTTGCTATTTTAACTCTACGGGTACATAGTAATCCAAACATACACAACCAATCAATCAAACTAATATCCAAACCAATTGTTCATAAATAATCTCAAAAATAATGATAAGTACACCACTATGGTATTAGACGACCAATTCGAGTTAAATTTTCCAAAGTGTCAGGTTATTCTAAGGAACTCGATGCTACCGAATTCAAGCTTCGATCTTAACTCACTAGTCCATGGGGTTATACTATCGAATTTGTCAAACTCATTCATGCAAATATTTTCAAATAGGCCCAAATTTTTTATCAATTCGAGATTCACGCGTTGCAAATTAAACTCATATCTAAACTAGACTAAATTAAGTTATGTTACAATACTCCTAGATATTAGTCAATGCTTCACAAACTAACCCCCATGCTTATTCAATTGCAATGCCCACATTACGAATCGAACAAGAAAAACATGTAAAGTAAAGAGAGAATGGGAAAATTGAAGCTCACAAAGCATCAACATGAAGATGTCGGTGGTGGTGGAGCTCACTGCGCTAGGGTCGTCGGTGCATTAGGGTCGAGAGGTGGCTGATGCATATGTAAAGGAGCTGGAGCGGGCTGAGGCGGTGGTGGGTGCGCTTGCCATGTCTCTGGGTGGTGTACATCGATCGAAGGGAGATGGAGAGGCACTAACTCTCCCTTGAAACTGACGTGGTGGAACACGCCACCATCATCCACTCGGATCAAGCCTGCACCCTTGAGGTATCGCATATTGATGAGCGGTGTCCTCTTATCGGACTTGACGCGATAGATTTCCCCTTCACCTAGAACGTCGAGGTGGTAGGCCAATCGAGTGACCAACCCTTGATGCTCAGCACGTGCTCAACGTGCCTCACCATATAGGTCCTGATGTTTGGCATGATGACATCGTCCTCGTGGATCTGTAGCACCTTATGCAAGAGGAATGTGTCCCTCTTGTTGTAGTTAGACGCCGTCTCGCCTTGCCCAAAGACTGAACACGAGCGCACGCTGCAGGTACCAGAGAGTCGAATGGTTGATGATGTTGCTTCAGTAACTGGTCCCCCGTCCCGGGTGGTTGATCCTATCCTCGAAGACAATCTGCTAGGTGGTGTTCATCTGGCTCCATGCCTCTAGGTAATCAAAGAACTCGTCATCTCCTGGGACATGGAATCCGTAGTAGCGGTTCAGACCCCGTCTGAAATAGTGAATCGTGTGTCGTTGAGCACCGAAATGCAAACTCAAGAATTAACCGAATAGTATGACCCGTTCGACGAAACAAGTCAGTTGAGCCGCCGGTTGAACTCTTGAGAGATCACATGATTCGAGGCCCCTAGAGTGAAGAGAGAAGAGAGAAAAGAGGAGAGCGAGTAGTCGGAGTATGACAGGTTGGAGAGGCCAAATGGGTTAGATCCATCGTGAGTTTTGTTGGGGCGAGTTAAGAGAGGAAAGAGAGAAGGAGGGCAGTGGGAAGGAGAGTGGAAGGCGAGAAGAGATGAGAGCGAGAGGGGTGTGGGGAGGTCTCGGAAAGATGCTGGGGCGGCCAAAGGTGTGAGAGAGAGGGGGTTTGGTGGCCAATTGTAATGCAATTTTACTAAATTTTACGAATCCAGTTTCTATATAAAACTGAGATTCCAATAAAGATGTTACTCTAATTTTTGGTAATACAATTTGGAGATTTGCTTCAGTCATGAGTTGAACAGTCTAGTTTATATTCAATTTCGCCCTTTTATTTTGTTATCATTCCATTTTCTATCATATTCTCATTTTGACTGCTTAAGCTCGTAGCAAAGAGGTATTAGAGCCTAAAGATCGCATCTGGTCAACCATTTCTACACCTTCATGATTTCTCTTTTCCATCTTTTTCGTCCCAAAAATACTTATTTCTATTGATAAGATCATCATTTGCGTTGGTACCATTTTTCAAAACAATTATGCCTCAACTCGTTCAAGATTTATAATTTTTTTTGGAGACACAATAAGGCACATTTTAGAAAAATTCAAATTATGAGTCTATTTTTTTAAACAAAAATAGCGAACTGTATAAATTTACAAGATATGTTTTGCAAAAAGAAAAAAAATTAGGAAGGCGACCGCCCCCTGACTCTTACTACATACACATATTGGAAATGGATTGATTTTTTTTTTTTTCAACTTTGTATTGGTTTGATAAGTTTCGAGGGTAAAGAATCAGCTTTTGATCTAGAGATTAAGAGCAATATTATTTCAAAGAGAAGTCACAAGTTCGAAATTCAGCTCTAAAAAATTCTAAATAAAATTTTTGAATTAGACTTGAATAAAAACCCCACTTCTTCTTCAAAAAAGTTTTCGAGGGTAACTTCACCAAACCCATTTGAAAATTCTAGACCACAAAACACTTAATTACTCATTGGACACACCAACTCATTTATTCTCAAGAACCAGTGATAAACTGAACAAGCCATAATTTTGATCGCAAACAGTAACATTATAAGATAAAATAAAAATATTTAAATAGAAATCATGCTTAGATAGTAACAATAATCCCAAATGTACATACATACGTTAAGAAAAGTTTTTGGTCAAGAAAAAGCATAAGAAAAAAAATTTAAAAATTATAGATGGTTTTTTTTTTTAGTTTTCGCACCAAAAGTAAAAATATGTACTGCAAAAAGAAGTATTTTAGAAATCAGATTAATATTATTAAAGTTCTAAATTTCTAATAGCAATTATTGCATCATCACGACAAGGCTCAAGAAGCTATTCCTAAATACAGAAGTTGTCTCTGAAGCTATCTTACATAGCATTATCTCGTTGCGACGCACGAACACGATACTAGCTTCAAACATTCAATCTACTAATTTGTAATGTTATTTTATGTATCATAGAAACAATCGGTAACAACTAAAATACAAATTAATTAATATTCAAGTTAAAAACTAATATAGACATTGTATTAAATTATATTTCATTGGAAGTTGACATATAGATACATTCATCTTCTAACTTTACTATTCAAGCGAAATGTGTTTTCGTTCAAATTTTGATGATTTTATTATGCAAACTATTTTGTAAAACATTTTTTTAATATTGTGATTAAATGAATTGTTATTCATGTCGGTGGCATTTAAGCTGAATAATTCAGAAATAAATTGCATAGTAGTCATATAACTTGGATATAAAATTTCGACGGTTCAGAGTGGCTTAAAGGTAATCATGTGATTATGTCAATTTCATCAGAGAAAAAACTATAAGAGCGCAACTTGAACTTTTATATTAACCATCTGATGTGCACAATTGAACGACCAATATTTTCTGCGATCCATAGCAAAATTGACCTATTTTTGTTATTCAAATATTCTCCTAATTTTATAAACTAACTAGTATTATTTTCTACTCAAAATAATTGAAGTACAATTTCCTACTCAAATTATAGCGAGCCGACCGGCCTTCTTTAAAATTAACGGGAACTCGTATCAATTATCTCTCTCTCTTTTTGTGATAACTCGTTATCAATTCATAGGACCATACTTCAATCAGTCAGCCTAGGAAAAATTTCCTTCTTGTTTGGTAAGCCAATGTTGACATGTTCAATAGTCAACTCTATCAAAACCAAAGAGTACTGCATCTTCTAGTTACTGATACACACTGAGACAATTTAGAGTGTCAGGTTCTCCTGCTATTCCCTCTTTCTTTCATAGATATGGTACTAAAGTCGGGGTATAGTTTGAACGTTTTATGTGGTTTATGCCTGAACAGATCCGTTGGCACGGTATCGCATAATTTACTGTTACAAGGTTGTATTTCATAGCTGATCAACTGTTAGAAGGCTGTATTTCAGAACAATATTTCTTCAAAATTTACTATTATGGTCAATTGGTAAACGGTAATCCGGTTACGATCGGAAGTACTGTTTCAATTTTTGAAGTTATATTATAATCAAAATATAATTTGCAATTTTGTACTGTTAATGCAATCTCTAGAGAGCAAATTTTAACATTCCAAATTAGCATTATTGTCCGACGTATAACATATATAAGATGTTTGAAGCTACTGAGGCAATCTCGTATAAAGCAAAACGTTTGACATTAAAAGCAAATTTTTTCTTGGTTTTGAATTTATGTACAAAATTAAAGAAAAAACACGGCCATGAGTACATGTATATGCTTAACTTCAGAAAAGAACCTGAATTAAGAAATTGCATGGCCAGACGTGGCGTACCAATTGCTTTATCTTAAACCCTCTAGTAATGATTTTTTATGCTGATTCTCATATCTGACTTTTTTCAGGAGATGATACAGTACTTTATGCCGAATAATAATTCTTGCATATTAAAATATATGCAAAATGTTTGCTATGCTGGTACTGATAGTACCTTTTGTATTGGACAATTTAAAATTGTAAATAATTTCAGATCCTAATCATTTGGTAACTATATGACGCCGAATTAAGGTACGGTCGTCTTTCTAATCCTTACTCCAAGGTTGTCAGACAAAAATTAGAAATGGAATCAAAGTTTAACAAGACTCTCAAAGATAATTTTTATTAAACTAAAGAAAACAGTAAAACAGATTTTAGTCAAAACTGCCCCCTATTTAGTGCGCAGCACCCCTAGATAAATAGAGAGACCAATATTTCTTTCCTAATACAATTCCTTTATTTAAGTAAATTAAAATATTTGCCTGTATTTTTCCTACTAAGTTCAGATATCCTGCATACTGCCAATCAATGCCAATTAAGCCAATAGATCTCAATGAATCTTTTCTATATTTGCAGGAACCACTGATTGTATGTTGCGCCTCTTGTATTGCTTGGTGATTGGTGGCCTCACTGGAAGCTGCACACTTGACCCAAAGTCATGATTGACTTGAACTGAGTCTAGCTCCGCGTCATGCTCCCCCTCCTCTTGAAAGCTTGCCCTCAAGCTTGGGTTGTCACCATGAAAATGATACAAGTGTCTGACATTGAAAACATTTGTAATGTTCATATCATCAGGCAATTGCACACGGTATGCATTACTTCCCAATTTCTCTAAAATCTGACAGGGTCCAAACTTCCGTGGTTTTAGCTTGTTGTACGTCCCCAGTGGATAGTGATCACGAGACAAATAGACCCACACTAGATCACCCACATCAAAATTTACCTCCACACGCGAAGCATCAGCTTGCTGTTTGTACTTGGCATAAGAAGTTTCCAGATTCTGACGCACATGAGTATGTATATCGAGAAGATTTTCTAGCCGTTGTTCCACCTTTGTTGTCCCAGTATTCGGCCCCTCAATGGGCAGTAAGTCAAGAGGTCCTCTGGGATTGAATCCATACAACACTTGGAAAGGAGAGTAGCCCATTGAACGATTAACTGAGCTATTGAATTCAAACTCTATCTTTGGTAAGACACTGTCCCAACTGGCTAAAGTTTTTACCTAGGCACGCAACATATTACCCAAACTCCGGTTCACGACCTCTGTTTGTCCATCTGTCTGCGGATGATACAGGCTGCAGAATTTTAGGACGGTTCCCAGTTTCTTCCACAATTCCTTCCAGAAATGACTCATGAATTTCGTATCCCGATCTGACACAATCGAAACCGGTAAGCCGTAATGTCTCACAACATTACCAAAGTAAAAGTCTGCTACCTTTGAAGCATCCATAGTCGTCTTACAAGCAATGAAAACAGCCATTTTACTAAACCGATCAACAACAACCATAATACTATCTTGACCCTTCTTGGTGCGGGGCAACCCCACAACAAAATCTATCGATACATCACTCCACGGTGCTGCTGGTATGGGCAGGGGAGTGTAAAAACCCTTATTGCTGTCAGTTCCTTTTGCTTGTTGACACAACCGACAACGTTTCACGTCCTTGTCTATGCCCGGCCAATAAAACCTCTCTTTTACCAACCAAGCTGTCTTTTCCTGGTGGTGGAGCTCTTGAATGATGAGGATTCTCAATGATGTGTTTGGAATGCACAAGCACGAGCCTCGGAATAAATACCCGTCATGATTGAGTAATCATTTCGCATTCTACTCTCAACAGCCTCAATGATTGTTTTGAACTGTTCGTCCTCACGAATAGTTTGTCGAATATGCTCAAACCCCAATGTATGCACTGTCATAGTAGCCACTAAGGCATGGCGCCTACTCAAAGCATCAACAACTTTGTTCACCTCACCTGATTTGTGCTTGATTGAGAATGAAAATTCCTGTAAAGATGCAACCCACTTAGCATGCCTCGAACTCAGCTTATGCTGCCCCTGCAAATACGCCAAAGCTTGATGGTCGGAGAATAAAACAAACTCACGATGAAGGAGGTAATGCCGCCAATGATGTAATGCTTTGGCTATCGTGTACAATTCCAACTCGTATACCGAGTAATTAAGCTTCGCACCACTTAATTTCTCGCTATAGTATTGTTGGGATTTCATGTGTAAGTTCAAGAGGACGAAAATTAAAATTTTTTGCCTCTATTTAACTCAATACACAAAGGATCTTATTTATATAACAATTGCAAGCAAGAATACACTATGACATTTCATCGAACACCTCTTGTGCATCAACAAAACAGAAAATAACACATTTATTTCTTGCACAAGAGTGGATAAAAGATTATACCTAAAGAGATTGTCAAATCTCTTCGTAGAGAGGGGTCGATTCCTCTTCTAGGTCTCTTGGAAACCGTCGTCTTCCTTCTTCGGCCATGGAAGCACCGTTGTCTCTTGGTTCACCTTGAACCTAAACAACAACCTAAACAACTTCTTTATCCATTATTCTTTGCTTGCCTCTACGACCGCCATGACTTCCGCTGAGGTGATTGAGTTTGTCATAGAAAACTAGACATAGAAAATCCAGCACTGTACCCATTTTTCTTATTTTTGTTTACCTTAATAAAACGATTTAAACTCCTCATTTTATTTTAGAATCTTTATCCACACATCATAAACTAATGTAGGAATTTTTTAGATTCACAAAAATCGTGATTCAAAAATTACCAAAGTGATTAAATGTCTTAAGAACCCAAAAGGGACAGATTTATGAACAAAAACTTGAGAGATACGTAACTAAACACTTGTGCACTTAATTTAGCACTAATTAAATAGTCTAATTGCTATAAAATAAGCCTAAGCTCTGATACCACTGTTGGGATTTTATGTGTAATTTCAAGAGGACGAAAATTAAATTTTTTTGCCTCTATTTAACTCAATACACAAAGGATCTTATTTATATAACAATTGCAAGCAAGAATACACTATGACATTTCATCGAACACCTCTTGTGCATCAACAAAACAGAAAATAACACATTTATTTCTTGCACAAGAGTGGATAAAAGATTATACCTAAAGAGATTGTCAAATCTCTTCGTAGAGAGGGGTCGATTCCTCTTCTAGGTCTCTTGGAAACCGTCGTCTTCCTTCTTCGGCCATGGAAACACCCTTGTCTCTTGGTTCACCTTGAACCTAAACAATAACCTAAAGCATCCTTAGATAGATGGATGTAGAGGTTAGAGCTTAGATCCAACCACCTAGATTTTCAATCTTCAATGAACAAGCTATTTCATTTGGTGGCTAAACCTTGCAAGAGAAGGGAAAGAAGAACAATGGAGTTTTTCTTTCTACACACAAGAGAGGGGAAAAGAGGGTTACTATTCACGGATTGTTATTCATCCCATTGTAGCAAGAGAGAGAAAAAAGTCATTTTTCATCTCAAACATACTCCTTTATATAGCCAAGCCCTAGGGCAACACTTGTGTTAATTATTTACACAAATGGCTATGACTACTCTCTTGTTATTCCCTAATCATATTTTGCAAGGATTTAATTTATGAGTAAATAATATTACTATATTATTCTAATATGAATTAATTTATTATTCTTATAATGCTCTCAAACATTATACAAAATAATATTCATATATATTCTCATAAATTTATTTTATGATCTAAGCATGTCATTTTACATGACATATTACTTTAACATTTTATCACATGCATTTTAACTCATACATCGTGAGATTAAATACATCATTCAAAATGTAAAATACTTGTTGTTTCTGTTCAGTTGGTGTGACCTTACAGAAGATCTACGTCATCTTGGGATATAATGTAAAATACTTTATATTATGGACTATAAGAGGTTCTATCACTACATTATAGTCTCCCAAACGACATAGTCGTTAAGTGCTTGATCCACTTAATTTGTGTCTATCATTGTCTCATGATATTTTAAATAATATGCAAAATAGGATCGTGTCATTTTTGCATTATATTATTTTTTTGATCTCTCAAGTGAATTATAAGTATAACTACATCAGTTATATTGCATGCAATATAATTTCACTTTACCAAGGGGCCCAGTAATATCATAACTCAAATAATTGAGGGATAATAATAATATTGACATATAAATTTCTCCCGCACAAGTTGTACATAACGAATTACTATATTATTCCAATCATTTGAATGGACTTTAATAGTAATCACATTATATACTTCTCATATGAAAAACTTACATGTCTCATATATAAGATTCAAAGACACATTGGAAACATTAATGACACAAAACTAATCCATATAATGCTCCATCTAGTTAGGTCATGTTCAGTATATAAAGAATCACTATTTTATATACTCATGTCATTGAATGATAATCATTTATCAACATTTATAGAACTGCAATGTACTTTCAATTGACATGACAATCTTCATGGTAAATAATGTTCCTTTTAATTACCACCATTGTGAACATATTTAGGATTATATGTTTTCATCTAAAGAGTTCTATGGTTCAAGACCATGAGCATCTTCTTGAACGCTTCTAAAGATATAACATATCAATCTCAAGGAACATAAATGTATAATAACATTTAAAATCATAAACAATTCATAAATTCGTTATCAAAAAGATAACTTTCAAAACACACAACCTTCAAGTATGCCACAGGCCTTCCTTCTTGACTAAGCACAGCTCCTACTCCCACTTTGGATGCATCACAATCTACTTTAAATAACTTTTCAAAGTCAGGGAGGGCTAACAGAGGTGCAGAAACCAGCTTACCTTTCAACTCTTCGAATGCTTGCTGTGCTTTGCTATCCCACTCGAACTGGGATCTCTTCAGCAAGTCAGTAATGGGGGCTGCTATACGGCTATAATGCTGGATAAATCTGCGATAAAACCCAGCTAATCCAAGGAATGATCGCACTTCAGTAATGGTACTAGGATTTGGCCATTCCACAATTGCTTGGACTTTGTTTTTGTCAGGGCTTATGCCAGCTGCAGTAACAACATACCCCAAAAACAGCAACTCCTCCACTTGCCACACACACTTCTTAGGATTAGCAAATAGTTGCTGGTCCCTTAATGCTGATAGGACCTGACTTAAGTGCTGCCTGTGTTCTTCTTTAGTCTTGCTGTAAATTAGGATGTCATCAAAGTATACCACCACAAAGTCATTAAGAAAAGGCCGCAAGACTTGGTTCATCATTCTCATAAAAGTGCTAGGTGCGTTTGATAAACCAAATGGCATCACCATCCATTCAAATAGGCCTTCTTTTGTTTTAAAAGCGGTTTTCCACTCGTCACCCGGTTTAATTCGCACCTGATGATACCCACTCTTGAGGTCAATTTTAGAAAAGATTTTAGCACCACTTAACTGATCCAGCATGTCATCCAAACGGGGTATTGGGAAATGGTATTTAACAGTGATTCTATTAATGGCCCAGCTATCTACACACATACGCCAACTCCCATCTTTCTTCGGCACTAATAGCGCTGGCACAGCACAAGGACTTATACTTTCACGCACAAAACCTTTGTCTAATAGTTCTTGTACCTGTCTTTTCAGCTCCTCATGTTGCTGCGGTGTCATTCTGTAATGTGCTCGGTTTGGAAGAGAGGCACCAGGAATTAAATCAATTTGATGTTGTATGTCGCGAAGGGGTGGTAGGACATCTGGTAGATCAGCGATCACATCTTTGAACTCGGCTAACAGCTCTTGAATCTCATCTGGCATGTAGTTCTCAGCCTCTACAACAGCAAACGCGCGTGATATAATAGCAAAGCAGAATTCAGAAGTTGCCACTTCTTCTTCAAAAGCCTCTTTTGGTAAACATATTACTATTCTTTTCTCACTTGACTCTTTCTGTCTCAAGGGCTGCACCACTACCCTTTTGTTATCTGCACGTATGGCATAGGTGTGAGCTCTTCCATCATATATGACCTGATTATCATATTGCCAAGGGCGCCCTAATATGATGTGGGCAGCATCCATCGGTACG
>CAXKVX010002876.1:0-34529 GCA_964058865.1 Eleocharis quinqueflora | reverse complement strand
TTGGCCTTCAACCACTTCATCGATCCCCATATTAACCAAGCCCTGAGGGACAGGCACTCCGTGAACGATGTTATGTGGCCTTACCGTTCCGTACGCCACTAACGTAACGTCTCCATCGTGACGTGCAACGAATAGCTTGCACGATGAAGGCTCCTTTAGAATAAACAAAAAAAGATGATATAAATAAAATAAACAAAAACAATAGCACGAATTAAGTATGCAAATATAAAGAGAAAGAAACATAACCTGTAAATCATCGGAGCTCATCATAGGATGAGTACTCTGGGTCATGTACGGACGAAACTGGGGTAAAGTCATAGTTTGTTGTAACATCGCACTAATTGGACCCGCTTGAACCATCAACTCTTGCATTTGATGCAATTGTTGCTGCAATCGTTCGTACTCCTCCCGGCTGACCCATTTCTCTTTGTTCCCATGGGTATTCTTTCTTCTCGGTCCCTTTCCGAAGACATCTGTCAGCCCGACCTGTCCTGGATAGCCACGCACTCTCCCTCCGTGCTCCTTCGTCCCGATAGCAGCAGTAAGAATGTCATGATGTCGTTCCTCTTGGAATGCTCCCTGTGTGACTTCAACTGCTTTTGTCACCTGACATAAAAAGAACCTAAATTTAGAATAAACCCCAACACGCTTTTGTTAAGCGACAATATTATGTATAAAAAGTAGAAATACTACCGCTCGTTTAGCGACCTCTCTCGTCGCCTCATTAACAATTACATATTCTCCATCTTTAACTCTTCGAGCATGAGCTCGAAGGAATGACAAACTCCTATCACCGACGGTGGGGCTCACCACTTCGGAATCCGGTCCTAACCAATTAAATAAATATAATTATTAATCAATTACAGATTAAATTTTTAAAAGCCTTATTACAAGTCATAACAAGCTTAATAATTATGAACAATTGAAAGTAAATAGAAATCTACCTTCATCAAGCTTGATAACATCAGTCGATTTCCAATTCTTCCTCGCGCTCTTAATGCCACCCGATCCAGTCGTGTGATGATGCGCCATTTTTTCTGCATTAATTTTAGTCCTCTGCCTTAGCGACTGCAAAAAGAGATTAGTATACTTGTTAATATAGGAAATATCAATTACAATATTAAAATACAGTTGAGGAGGAAATAAGTCATACATTGAACTCCTCGCTCTGCGTGTACTCGACGAATATCCTCCAATCCTCTTCTTTGATTGGTTCTTTCTTTTCCCACGGCATGTGCAGATTGTCACGATAAATGTACTGCGATCTTAGTCTTACCTTCCAACCCTTCCAGAGATCGCACATTTTTGCAAGTGTTTTTTCCTTCTGGGAGTCATCTTTGATATTCCATTCTTCCTGCAAAATAGAACAAAAATGTAATTGATATGAATACATATGGCACCACAAAATACAACTTAAATAGGAGTGATAAAGTGTTTAGAATTTAACCTTAATTTGTTCCCAAAGATCTAATTTTAAATCGTCATCAACGTGCTCCCAACGCTTTATGCTACATGGCACGTGTTGTCTGACTTTAACACCCAACCATGTGGACCAATCATTGGCATACTCACCAATTGCTACACCATTGTCATCAAACTCAATGTGTTTATCATTGTCGTTGCGTAACTTTTTAGCCGTAGACTTCAATCTAACTTTTCGACTAGAAGAACCTTCAGACGACATGACTGTTAATACAAACACACATAACATAAGCAATAGCCATACAACCCAACAATTACAAAACAATTGACACATAAGCGTAAGCATAAGCAATATATTTCTCAAATTAATCTACTATACCTTCATTTTTTATCAATATCTCAAATCAATATATTTCTCAAATTACATATCTCAAAGAAATAAGCAATAGCCATACCTTCTTTTTGTTATCAATATCTCAAATTAATCAACAATACCCTTCATTTGAACTACATTTATCAATATCTCAAATTAATCAACAATACCCTTCATTAAACCACATTACAACTACAAAAACATTCTTAATGCTACATTAATCAAATACGCGTGAACGTACCGTTAAGGCAGTGGGGCAGCGGCAGCGGAGCACGACAGCAAGACGCGAGCACAAGGAGGACGACGAGCACAGTGGCAGCGGCGCACAGGGACAGTGGCAGCTAGCGGCGAGCACAGCAGCGGAGCACGACACAATTGCAGCAGAGCACGGCACAGTGGCAGCGCACAGGCAGCAGAGGGAAGATAGGGCGCAGCAGAAAGGCGGAAGAGGGGAGGAAGAGCAGGCGTTTTTGTTTTTTGGGCGCGGCGCGAATGTGCACACACAGTCCCAAACCCTATTTTGGCGCTCATAGTGTTTAAAACCGGACAAGAAATGAGGAGCCGCTATTAAATCCTTTAAAACCGGACGAAAAAATAGGAGCCGCTGTTAAATGTTTTAACACCGGACCGTAACCTGAGCGCCGCTATTAAAGGTTCAAAGTTTGAATAAAAATTAAAGGTGGAGAGTACAATCACGAAATACCAAGTAGTGCAGTGGTTTGGGGTTTGTATGGGGAGTGTTATGACCCGAGTTCGAATCCCGTTGAGTGCAAACAATTTTTTCAAGCTTTTTTTTGCATAAGTTAATTATATTAAATAGAATGTAGGTATTATATATATGAAAATTAATATAAATTAATAAAAAAGCACATGTAACTATATGCTTTTTCCAAAGTTAATAAAAAATTACAACAATTAATACAATTAATTGAAATTACAACAATTAAAATATATCTAGAGCTTCATCAAACTATTTTTTATTGGATTTACGATGTTTGATCCACAGACCTTCGTTGTGATCTGAATGTAAAATAAAAAATCAAATTAGATTGCGCAAAATAATGTAAGAGATTTTGTAATTATCAATTAAAATTTACCTGAACGCAGATAATGTGGTGCGTCGCTTTCCACTAGATCATCATCAATACCAGTTGAAAATGGCGGCGCGACGTCGAATTGATCGTTTTGTTGTTCATCGGTGACATTCACTACATCAATAATTCGTCTTTTACCAGAAAGAACCACATATCTCTTTTTATCGGCCGGATCAACAACATAAAATACTTGTTTTACTTGTTTATTTGCGAGTATAAAAGGGTCATTTCGATGACCAACTCGTTTCATTTCGATTGTTGTGAATCCAAATTCCTTTTCCACATTCACACCACTTTCATTAAACCATTCACATAAAAACAAGGGAATCCTGAATCTTATGTAATCAAGTTCCCAGATCTCATCAATTCAACCATAATACGACATTGCCTTATCGCCATCAGCTGGAAAAGCTTCTATTGTTACACCGCTATTCTGCACCGTGCTCTTGTTATCTTGTTTTTTAGTGTACCACGTAAATCCATTCATGTCAAAAGCTTGATGTGTGAGCACATTCAACAAGGGACCTAGTGCTAGTAATACTAATGTTTCATTACTCGACCCCTCAGATCTTATTTTATCCTTCAACCATTTGGTAAACTTCTTGTTATGTTCATTGATGACCCAATCAGCACGACCTGATCGATTTTGCACCCTCAACTCGTCAAGGTGCTCTTGAACATAAGGAGCCACATCTTCAAGTTCCATCAGGACTTTCAAATGTGCTTTTTCTAACATGCGCTCATCCACCTTCTCGATGACTGATCCCTTTATGCCAAATCCTTCCATTCTCCCATCGTGCTGAGACTTCGGAAGTCCAATAGGATCGACTTCATCCATGTGATCGGTGTAAAACTCAATAACCTCTTCCGCAATGTATCCTTCAACTATGCTCCCTTCTGGCCGGGAACGACTCCGGCACAATCCTTTTAGTTGACCCATTCCTCTTTCAGAAGGGTACATGTAACGTAAATGTATTGGTCCGTCCATCCTTATCTCCCTCACCAAATGAATGGTCAAATGAACCATTATATCAAAAAACGATGGAGGAAAATACATCTCTACCTCGCAGAGGGTTTGCACTACGTCAGTCTGTATTTTTTGCAATTTTGAAACATCGATTACCTTGGAGCAAATTGAGTTGAAGAAAAAACGATGAAGGTGTCTTCGATGTGCCATATAAACGTTCTTTTAATAGTGACTCAATCGTGTAGAATGTGTATCTTCGCGACAAATGGCACATGCCTTGCCACCTTTAATCTTGTAACCAGATAAGTTTCCGTATGCGGGATAATCGTTGATAGTGCAGAAAATCATGGCACGAAGAGTGAAATGTTCTTTCAAATGCGAGTCGTACACTTCCTCTCCTGTAGTCCATAATTTTTGTAGGTCATCCATCAATGGTGAAAGGTAGACATCTATATCATTTCCCGGTTGTTTGGGCCCCGAAATCAACAATGGCATCATTAAGTATCTTCTTTTCATGCACAACCATGGAGGAAGATTGTACACACACACAATATTACCGGCCATGTACTGTGACGAGTGACGACTACTCATGTTTCCGTACGGATTCATTTCGTCTGTACATAGCCCCAATCTTAAATTTCTGGGTTCGCTCCCAAAATCCTAGAATTTCCGATCTATGTTCCTCCATTCTGGAGAGTCAGCAGGATGTCGTAGTTGTCCATCCTTTGTTCTACACTCAGAGTGCCATCGCAATAATTTTGCATCTCTTGGATTCAAGAAAAGACGTCGAAACCTTGGTATTATTGGTAGGTACCATAACACTTTTGCAGGTGGTCTTTTCTTTTCATCATCACTCTCAGTATCGTTACACGATTTGTACCGTGATGCATTGCACGTCGGACATTTATGTAGGTGACTGTACTCCTTTCTGTAAAGTATGCAGTCATTCGGACATGCATGAATTCTCTGCACCTCCATACTCAGAGGACATAAAAGTTTCTTTGCATCGTAAGTTGAATTTGGCAACACATTATTTTTTGGCAACATTTCTCCTAAAAGTTGGAGTAAGATGTAAAACTCTTATCGCTCCATCCATTTTTTGCTTTCAAGTTCTACAATTTGAAAACAGCGGATATTTTCGAAATTTTCGTGCAATCTGGATATAATGGTATATTAGATTCATGCTTAAACAAGTTATTCAAAATTTCGAGTATATAAGCACAATCATTTTCAACATCACTCATCATTTCATCCAACTGAATCACATTGTTTGTACATTGCGGGTTATCTACATTTTCATCATCCCTTGACTCCTCTTGTACATTTTCGAGATTTTCATTCAATACATTTTCGCACGATAAATTTTCAAGAATTTCACTAAATACATTATCCCCATGTACATTTTCAGAAGTACTTGTCCCGATTAACTGTATCGATCTTTCTGCTTGATCTCCGTGCCATATCCATCGGGTGTAACATTTCATAAATCCATCTTGAATCAAATGTAGTTCAACCTCATCGATCTCTCTATGTCTAACCAAATTCTAGCATTTCGAACAAGGACAAAGAAGTGTTTTTTCACCCTGTAGTTTCATATATTCCACGGCACACTTCATAAATTCTCCAACTCCTCTACGACGATCCATCTGAAAAACAATATTCTCATGTAAATCATGTGGTAGTATATATATGGTTATTTAGAGCTGCAGAAGGTTATGGGCTGGTCAACCATCCTAACCCACTCTTTGAACACTTTGTATCATTAGTGAACATATGATAATTGCAATCTAGTGTTCGCGAAAAATCCGGCAGCATTTCCCCTCAGCTCCCCGAATACGTCGACGCACACTTGCATGTACGCACGTATTCGTGAGAACAATTGAGGAAATACTTATTCGGATTATCCGCAAACACCAGATTGCAATTATCATATGTTCACTAATCCTAAATGAGACAAAGTGTTCAAAAAGCAGTCCCATACGGGGGACTATCCGAGATTAATCCCTATTGGATTAATCTCGAACGAGTGACCTAAATTAATTTTTGTTCCGATATTTTGGTCCTATATGACAATACTTACATATATAAATAATATATAAGTATATATTATATTTATATGTATACAATTCAATTATATGCAATGCAAATTTCGTATCTAAATATATATCATGTATTAATTTGATACCTAAAAAGTAGATATTAATACAAAAATACCTCCAAATACTTGCAATGGAAGAGGTGATGATGAAGATTTAAATCACTGTAATTAATTTTACAAAAATGACACATTAATAACAAATTAAATATGAATTTTTTTATTAAATACTAAAATATATATTGAAGAAATTATTTACCTTAATGAAGAGAGTTACAATCTTCAAGTTTAAGAGAGAAAACTAAACATGTAACAAGCTTCACAATATTATACAAAACAAAAAAATATAGAAGAGATTTAATGGTTTTTGGAAAGGTAGATGGAGGTATTAAATTTTTGGGACTAAGTTAGCTGCTAGTTGGGGAGAAAAATGGCCAATGCTGCTGGGAGAGAGAAGAAGAAGGGCTTTTAGGCGCGGGAGACACAGAATTTTGCGCTAAAACCTTTAAAATCGGACTGCAGAACAACCCCGCTTCTAAAAACCTTTTAAAATCGGAGACAACTAGACCCCGCTTTTAAAAATTAACCTTTAATAGCGGACTTCATGATTCAATCCGCTGTTAAAGGTTTTAAAACCGAACACCTATATGACGCCGCTGTTAAAGGTTGCCTTTAAAAGCGGCCTGGAGTATCTGGCCCGCTATTAAAGGTCATAAAAAATTGATTTGCACCCTTTTAAACCGAATTTTGGCACGGATCCGATTTTAATTATTCCATCCGCTTTTAAAGGTCTGCTGCTAAAGGCTCTTTCTGTGGTAGTGTATGTTAATTAATATTGTGCAACTTGTACTCAACTATTGAAGTTAGATACTAATATATATCAGTTTATATAACACGTGTTCTTCGTTAACGAGTCGAGCTGGACATAGTTCAAGATCGGCTCGTTAACTAACGAACTGATCAGCTTGTATCGTTAACAACTCGAGCTGATAACAAACGAATTCATAACGAATTTTTGACGAATCGAACACGAACGAACCACGAGCTATCAATATTTCATGCACCCCTGCCTGCGCGACACACAACTTCGACACAATTCGCTACGACATTTCATTCCAACGAGTGTGTGTGCATATAACAGCTCTCTTTAACTTATATATATTTAGACTTATCTACAACTTGAACATGCACTAAGAATCACTCTTTTATTAAATGAGAGAAATATGATAAGCACAAATGCACATAGTGTCGACACTCCAATTGAGAGCTCTTTACAATTTACAAACTAGAAAGTTCGCAGACAATTTCTGCGATGCACATTTGATTCGCGTCTGCGAAACACATCTACCTTATATTTTATTTAGGAAGATGATACGTAGATATCATCAGTGACGAATTCAGAATTATGATCAGAAGTAGACACTACTTACTTGAGTTAAATATAAATATAATATAATTAAAGAGTAGGATTTAAATATTAGAAAATCAAATATAAATATAATATAATAACACCTACAAAATTAAATCAAATCAATGATGATAAATCGAGCCGACATACAGCATACTCTAATGTTTTTTGACAAGATGTTGTGTAGCTTCACTCAATTCAGCATATTTCTCACATCGACATAGTAAAACATCGACTGACGAGATTCAAAATAAAAATATTATTTGAGTTATTACGCATATTATTTGAGTTATTATGCATATTATGTTTTGTACTGAAATGATTTTGCATGTTATTGAGTTATTATGCATATTATTTTTTATACTGAAATAATTATGTATGTTATTTGAGTTATTATACATGTTATTTCGTTAACATATGTAACAAATTTTTCTGTACAAAAAATAACATACATAATAACTCAAACAACGTGTATAATAATTCAAACAAAGTTCATTATAACATGATTATTGATAGTCAGTGTGGATTGTGGTATATACGAAACATTTTCCTTTTATTTATGAAGTAAATTTATTGATTTGTGAAATTCATTCTCGGATAATGAATGCAAGTAAGATTTAATTAGGAAATGAAAACTATTACAGTTAGCATTATAACTTACAATTTTGTGTTCCATTCTTCATACTTTTTATTTTTATATATTTATATCAAAAAAAAAATTTGCAAAGAAATTAAATGAAAACTATTACTGTTATCAGACGTGTTATCACTTAGGGAGTGTTTGGCACCTCCACTATTCCGGAATAGAGCTCTATTCCGGAATTGGAGAGTGCCAAACGGGTTTTCGAAATCATAGAATAGTGGTAAAATAGGCTATTCCGGTATACCACCATATAGATGGAATAGCGGAATACACTGTTCCGTATGACTAACTAATCAAATTTATTATATTTTAATATTTCATCATTACTATTATTATTATTATTAATATTATTATTATTATTATTATTATTATTATTATTATTTATTATTAGTATTATAATATTTCATAATTATTATTATTTTATTATTATTTATGATAATTATTATTATATTATTATATATATTTTATTATTCTTGTTATTTATTATTATTATTATTTATTTAGTATTATAATATTTCATTATTATTATTATTATTTATTTAGTATTATAATATTTCATTATTATTATTATTTATTATTACTGTTATTATTATTTATTATTAGTATTATAATATTTAATCATTATTATTATTTTATTCATTATTATTTATTATTATTTTTATTATTATTAATTATTCTAGTATTATAATATTTCATCATTATTATTATTATTTTATTATTATTTATGATAATAATTATTATGTTATTATTGTTTATTTTTATTATTATTCTTATTTATTATTATTTATTATTAGTATTATTATTATTTATTATTAGTATTATAATATTTCATTATAATTATTATTTTATTATTATTTATGATAATTATTATTATATATTTTATTATTCTTATTATTTATTTAGTATTATAATATTTCATTATTATTATTATTATTTATTCATTATTATTTATTATTATTGTTATTATTATTTATTATTAGTATTATAATATTTCATCATTATTATTTATTAGTTAATATTATTTATTATTATTGTAATTTATTATTATTTTTATTATTATTTATTATTAGTATTATAATATTTCATCATTATTATTATTTATGATAATAATTATTATATTATTATTATTTATTTTTATTATTATTCTTACTTATTATTATTTATTATTAGTATTATTATTATTTATGATAATAATTATTATATTATTATTATTATTATTTATTTTTATTTATTATTAGTAGTATTATTATTATTTTATTAGTATTATAATATTTCATCTTTATTATTATTATTTTATTATTATTTGTTTTTGTTTTTTATTATTATTATTTATTATTTGTTATTTATTATTATTTTATTAGTATTATAATATTTCATCTTTTTTATTATTTATTACTTTTATTATTATTATTATTTATCGTTATTTGTTATTTATTATTATTATTATTAGGATTATAATATTTCACCATTATTATTATTATTTTATTATGACTATTATTTTTTTTATCATTATAGTCAATTTTATTATTTTTATTTATTTTGTTAAATAATGCATATTATTGTTAATTTATTATATTATTTAGTTTGTTATCGTTATCATTACTATATTATATCATAATCATTATTATTATCATAACTTTCAATATTTTTACTATTCCAATTGACACTTGCCAAACGACAATTTTTCTCTTCAGAATAGTCAAGAATATCACTCTTCTACCACTTTTCAAAATCACACTATTCTATTTTTACTATTCTAATTCCACTATTCTGACGCTATTCTTTGATTTGCCAAACGGACCCTTACATTGCAGGGGGTCAAAATATATATACCCTCTGCAATCTGCAATCTGCAATATTACTTTAGTGCCACATGCACTTGAGAGACTTGTTCTTTGTTAATTGTTATACAAATATAGTCATCCTAAATAAAAAAATATATGCATTGCTCTTTGATTGTCATCAAAGAGGGGAACCAATAAAAGACACATGCCTAAGGGCTTTTGATCAAAAAAAAAAAAACCAATAAAAGACACCATGTCATGTCTGTCTTTCGCTTTTTCTCTTTATTGTCACTCAAAATTGTTTATTTTCAAAAATACCACTCTAAAATTTAAGTTTAGAAAATTGCCACTGCAAACTAAAAATTGAAAAAAAAAATGCCCTATTCTCTTCTCTCACTTCTACTATTTTGGTTGCCAATCACTTAACAGTATTGCTCAGACATAATATAATGATATCATAAATCAGACATTCAGACCTAAAACTCAAAATCAATTTCATTTAAGACAAAGAAATGAAATACAATGCTATTATAATAATTCATAAGAAATTCACAACATTATCCAAAATAATCCGTAACAACATAATACATAATCCAACAGAACAATAGTTGAGAAAGATAAAAATATGTTTACTTTTCAATTAGCAATTCCATAATACATACTAATTTTGCATTAATATGAATGATAATTTCTCATTCACAAAATTAGAGACAAGCTTTATAAAGATTAGGTGAGAAATTATTATAATAGCTAGAATAGATGAAAAATTAGAAAAGAACAATTAAAGCAATGGGAAATTGAAAAAAATGCTAATGGGGAGAGAGGGAAATGAGAAATGAGAAAATGAGAGAAATCATATCACAAAGTATGCAAAGTATAGAACAGAAGCTCCTTAGATGAGTTTTTTATTTCTTCTTCACTTAAAATTGAAGTTAAACTCTTGAATTTTCTAATGTTATGCTCTTAATTTTCAGTATCTCAAACTCCGAATTTAACTTTTTGACAAAGAATCAACATATATTGTTAAAATTTACATTCGATTATACATTCTTTGTTAATTTTTTGAAAATAATAAGATTCTAAAATCATAAAATTAAACATGCATGGTCACACACAGTGGCGGAGCCACGTTGTCCCAGGGGTGCAGCTGCACCGCCCTGGAAATTTTTTTTTCAAAAATGATCATATATTTTTAAAAAAAATTCACAAATGACCATGTATTTGAAATTTTTTTGCATAAATGACCATGTAAAATAATTTTTTTGCAAGAATAACCATCATTTCGAACCCCTGGAAAATACCGTAAATCTTGAACCCCCTGGCGAGAATCCTGGATCCGCCACTGGTCACACAGTAACAATATGTTCTAAAAATTAGAAGACAATATGTACAATTTTAAACATTTGCTAAAATACTTTCTTTAAATTCTGAATACTTATACATAAAACTTTATATTCTTGTCTTCATACCAAAAGTTGATTCTCATAGATTTTAACACGTGATCCTATTAAACAGAGGCATATATAGGCACAGCTGAATCACAATATCACTACTTTTAATGTTGATATTATATTATGTTATTATCAAATTTGCCTTTTTTTTGGGGACAAAAATAAAAGCACAATCTTCTACTATACAAAATGCAATTGGTGCTTTCTAAAGTGGGAACAAGATCTTCAACAAACTTAGTTTATCCATTGTTCCTTGTAAGATCTGTACAGATTTTCTCTCTGTTTTCTTTCTTTAATGAAGCACAAGTTTCTCACCAAAAGAAAGTTAGGCCAGAAAATAATAGCAGAAGAACTGCTTTTAGTCTAGTGTCAAAAGAGCAACGGACTTCAAGTGTAGGTCTCGGATTCGAAATTCAGTGAAAGTTAAAAATCATTGGAGAACTCCAGATCACTTTGAATAATATTTAAGAACAAATATCACTCATCTATTTCTCAAAAAAAAAAAAAAATAATAGCAGATTCGGACCCATGCAGATCGCAACGACGTAGCCGCGGAAGACCAAACTTTTCAAGGTGGTGTTACACTTACAAACTGTAAAAAAATATTATTTTCAAAGGAATGTCTTCACAATTCTCCTATTTTTAAGGGTTATAAGTGCTAACTTTTTACATTATTAATGTTTTTTTCCTGTGTAAAAGAAATGCACCATATCTCGGTGACTAGAGTCTAGAGCATAGGCAAATAAAATACCATGTTGCTGGATGCTCAATTGCTGTCTCAAAAGTTGAGCAGAACCAAACTGCCTCTTTACAGGAAACAACCATATCTCTTCACTGATGTTCACTTCCTCTTTCTTTGGTTTGTTTTCGAATTTTTTTGTCTGATTTAAAAAAAATAAGAATTACATTTTGATATTGCTTTCAAACATTTAACAGTCAAGTTCTATTTTTCTGCGTTTAGCGTTCAGAAGTGTTTTTTAGACGCACGCGTTCAGAAATAGAGGTCATCCGAGTTTACGAAGTAAAAAAAATCAAGTATTTTTGAAATTTGCGTTCACGTCTGAACGTGCGTCCAGACGTGTCGTTCAAAACGTTTCCTGAACGCAGCGTTCAGATGCTATCCTGTACTTTCTTAAAAGTTAAAATTTTATTCTAAAACTGTAAATTATAAAGAATAAATTCATAAAAAGGTTAAAAAGTTGGTTTTGATGCCTGTAAAGATGGAAAAAGTTCCAAGAGTTACATTTTTTATATATTTTCTTTACAGTAGTTCTTGCGTGACTCAAAAAAGAGTATCAGAGTATGGCAATATGATTTCAAACTATATCTTCTAGCGCGCAACACAAATATTGTGCGTGTTGCGAGGTAAATCTCAGTCGTTGATTTGCATCGAGATTTGTGCAAGCTAAATTTTATAATATCAGACTCCCTGAATTAAATTTGAACCGTCCATAACCTACAGCGCAGAAAATTTTGAACGTTTGTTACTGCTGCATGGCAGAAAATCCGCTTCCATATGATTTGGTCTGCTAGAGAATAAATCTAGTTAGGTGGCAGAGGCTCTCTCTGTATCTCAATATATGGGTGAACCGATAAAAACGGAACGGAACTGAGGTGTTCCGTATCCGTTATGTTTCACTCACGAAACACAAAAAATTCTTCAGTTTTCATTCCATTTCGGACGGAACGTTTATTTTCGCAGAATTTGCACTGAAACGGAATGGATTTCACTTCCGTTTCCGTTCCGTTCTTTGAAATGAAACAAAAAAAACCGTTCTATTTTCGTTTCGTTTTAGACGGAACGGAACGATAACATCTGAAACGAAAGTATATTGACAGCCCTGCGTAATCTTCCGTTACGTACTCATATTTGATCGATGATTTTTCTGTGACGCATACACAAAAGCTAATCCTTTAATATGCAACAAGTATTCTTCGATTTTCCCACGACTCGTGCGATAGTACTACAGAGACATACATAAAACTCGTATATATAAAACTGGAAAAGAATAAATATTGATTGACAGTATTCCTCAATCTCATAGAGAAAATGACATTATTTAAGAAGTCGTTTAGTATGCTAAAAAGTATATCAGTTATGAAACAATTTATAAAATGCATACGAGGTGAGTAAAAAAATAAAAAAAATAAGAGTCCACATGCTTTCACTCTTGTATGTCTTCATTTTTCATCTAAATCTACATCATTAAAAAAATACTTTTTTGTACCTTCATATTTAAATTATTAATTATTTCAAAAAGAATGATGTGAATTTGAAAATACAAAAATTCAATCAAAGATGTGGATTTAATCTTTAGTTCAGATCTACTTTTAAGGAGCATCTCAAATCTATAGTAGAGTTTGAAAATTTATTGCTCCTTCATTCTCCTTTCTTCCTCTCTCTTGTTTTGAGGTCGAATACATCTAGAATTTCTAAGCTACTATCAGCTCTTCTTTTTCATTCATCCAAATATTTTATGAGTCTGTTTGACATCATTAAGAATAGCAAAGAGTACTTCGACAAATACTTCTTTCGCTATTTCTTATTTTGCCAAACAGACCTGTGTTGAGATTACTTTCATCATTATTATGGCATTGATAAGTAATATAAATAGGAGAGTATGTGTAGCCACTTATTAGAAGCTCTAGCAAGCTTGTAGAGTGGTGATTTATGCGGATTTCTGGTGGAGTAAGTGAAAAATTTGTACCTTTCGAGTTTGTAGAAAGCAAGCAACCACTGAGGAGCGGAGGAAAGCATCTTAAAATTGTTGTACTTGACACTTTTTTTGTTTGACAATTTACAAATTACAAATGTTTGCACTTATTCTTCTCCCTCTTTTTGTGAATTGACAAAAGGACATGAAATTGCAAATCCTTTGTTATAAAGTATATTTCTCATAATATGAGCTTATAGCTCCTCTCTATTCATGCATTCAATTGAGTAGACAATTCAAATGACAATTCAATCATATCATATTGCAATCACGGAAATCACAATCAAGAAATATACCAAGATATATCATGTGAATGAGAGAGAAACAATAAAGCATCATACTTTGGATAGCAAGCTCTTAAAATGTTGAATAAAGTTATTTCTCAATCGACAGACCAAACATATTATAAGCAATATGTGAATTAACTCACATATACCTTGTTTTACTTCCCCTAAATATATGGCGATTCAAGTTTTGGGATTAAATTTAGCATTTAACCTCAAAAATCATTATCAAGATTACTTATTTTATCAAATGGACAATCAAGTTACACGACCTCAATGAATATAAATTCACAAGCGGGGATTTTATTTATCAAGTTCAATATTTTTACTTCCTTAGATCTGTTTATTCCTTGGATAATAAGTTCAAGAATAATCACAAAGAATATGATTTATTCAAATAATAACAAATCATACTCTTTGGTACATAACTTACACTCAACATAAATTTTGAAGTGCATGTTCAAATCAAACTCATAATTATCTATTTATATTCAGTCCATGTTCACTTCGTCTTATAACCGAATAATGTCAATTATTTGTTCATAAGCTAACCACGCGGGTCTGGTTCTGGACACCACATAGCACAATCCACTTTAAATAAAAGCTCTTTCATCGCTGTATCGAATAATTTAGATTTAAGTTCGTGTTTCTTTGTGCAAATAACTTAGTTCTCTCTGTGAAATAGAGACTTAGAACTTGGTTAATCTATTGAGATGTTTGAACATATTTTTGCATTTAATTTCACATTGAGCATGTAATTAGTCCAAAATTTGTCTACAATTAGTCTAGTTCAGTTTTAACAATTGAACTTAGACTGAACTTAAAAAAAAAATAGTTCATTTCTTAAATGTTCAATAATATTCAGTCTATCTTATTCATAAATCGTCACGTTCATTAACAGTCCTGAGTACAAGTACAAATAACCTGGAGTAACTAATCTACTCATTTTTTGAATTACTCAAAATTTTGTCAAACTTTTAAAAAAAGAATTTAACGAAAGAATAATGATCACTCGTATAAACTAAAATGTGGGCAAATAAATAATAAATACAGAAGTAATTAAACATGAGCGGATTTGTCGCTCGTCCGAATCTGCGGACAAATCTTTATTTTGATTTGTTGTCACATTAATTAATAAAAACAAAAGAAAAAGAAAGAAGAGAATCAATCATGTGACTTTGATTTTTCTAAACACAGATCGACGCGTGTATCTCGTATCCATCCTCTTACGTTTGCACTTCGCAGTTACACTCTCTTTCCTTTCCACGCTGGCGGGAATTTTTTTTCAATCTGTCTCTAAAAAAAAAAATAAGAATTACATTCATGACTTTATTTTAGTTACGACTCTATTTTTCTGCGTTCAGCGTTCAGACTAAACGCATGTGTTCACGCTGAAAAAACAAACGACAAAAATAATTAAGTATGATGCAAAATTTCAAATCTGCGTTCACGTTTGAACGCTGCATTCAGGCAACATTGTAAACGACACGTCTGGACGCACGTTCAGACGCTACGTTCAGACGTGAACGCAAAATTCAAAAGTACTTGGTATTTTTTTGCTTCGTAAACTCGGGTGACCTCAATTTCTGAACGCGTGCGTCCAGAAAACACTTCTGAACGCTAAATGGAGAAAAATAGAATCATGACTGTCAAATGTTTGAAAGTAGAGTCATGGATGTAATTTTTATATTTCTGAGGGTCAGACAGAAAAATTCCGATGGCGGAATGAGATCTTCTAACGCTCAGCGCAAATAGTGTATGTGCTGCGCAGTAAATCTCAACTTTTAATTGCATCGAGATTTGTGCAAACTAAATTTTATAATATCAGATCTCTGAATCAAATTTAGACCGTTCTAATCTACAGTACAGAAAATTTGAACGATCCGTAGCTGCTGCTGCGCGGCAGGAGATCAGTGCCCCCACGCTGGCTGCTGTCACCAATACACGCTGATTCCCAGCATCATTTATTGGTCACACTGAAGATTTGGATATGATCACATTTTTCAGATGTAAGATATCGAAATGTAGGTCACAAGTCACAACTCACAGCTCACAATTGTCTAGAAGTATATATATAGGAATTTAATTAAATAAATGAGCTATAAATGCAAATTTCTTTTCGCAGCTTCACATTCTTAAATTAATAATGAGTGTTGAAAAAGAATAGTCGAAATAAGAGATTGGTAGTTTCGTAACTTTTCTAGATAATTTTAGGAATTATTATTCAAACTAAAATAATATATAATACCGTTGATGTAGTCCTACAGATTATAATAACATTGTTTGAATCGTACAAAATTAAATAGGATATGTATCAAATTTGAGACATTTTTTATATTAACATTTCATCAAACGATTACATTTTTTAACGATGGCGTTTTAGTGTCTTTATGTAAATAATTAATAATTAGTAAATTTTCTAATTGACTTAAATTTTATACACATCTTATAAATATTTAGAAACACATCTCAATTTTATGTTTCAAGTTTTAAGAAGACTTGCGAGTTTGGGGAAAACAAAATTAAAAAGGTTATATAATTTGCCATGAATCGTTACTTTTGATGTTTAATTAATTAAATTTAAACTTATTCTCACTTTGACTTCGAAGAGACGCGCTTACATATCCTTATTATATATTTATATCTAAGCAATTTGGATTAATGTTTAATGAATATAATTTTTAAATGAAAAATTAAGTAGCTACGTCGACTTTACTCATGAACGCAATATATACTATGAGATGTAGATCTCTGACAAGATGGAAGAGCGTGCCTTGTATTAATTTTGTTTTATTAATTTATTCAATTGTAAACAATCCCCTCTTGTAAACAACTTTTTTATTTATTAATGAAAATATTAGTGGACAACTTCTGCTTGCTACTTCAACAAAAAAAAAAAAAGTAGCTAGAAATTGAGAGCGTAAAGCAAACCGAATTTATATATATAACCGTAAACCGTTAGTTTCGATGAAATTCTCTCATTTATAATTATTATTTTTCTTTATTTTTCTTTATAAACTATGTATGACTCCATAGAATATATATATATATATATATATATATATATTATGTATAATCTCCTATAAATTGTGGATATAATTTTGTATAGTAAGAACTGCTCTTAGTCTAGTTGCAAAAGAGCAACGGGCTTCAAGTGAAGATCTCGGGTTCGAAATCCAGTAAAAGTCAAAAGTCACTGGAAGACTCTAGGTCACTTTGAATAATATTTGAAGGCAAATACTACTCGTCTATTTCTCAAAAAAAAAAAAAAATTGTACAGTATATATAGTTCCTTTTCCAATATGCTAATCACAACAGACATAGACTCACCACAACGCAGTCACACCATTGTAGCATCAAACAATATGAAATCTAGCCATTACAATATTTAAATAAGAAAAATCCCTACAGAATATTTGCATACTACTATCAAGATTCTTTTACGTAACCACATTAATTTGATGAATATCAAGCAACACTGCAACAGGGATTGGCAAGTAAAAAATTCTGCTCCCTTTTGCCAGTATATCCTGACCCACCTGAACCCTCCTCTATTTAAATCCCCTTTCTTTCATCCCTCTTCTCACATCATCTGCTCACCTCATACACATTTTCCATCTCCCTTCCTCTCAGCATCCCTTTCTTGACTTCCACAGAGCAATAATCAAACAATTGTCACGTATATAAATTAATACCCAAACCACCATCTCTTTGTTTGTAACGGAGGAAATTAATTGAGTACTAGAGCTCAAAAACATGGCTCAAAATATTGTGGTACTACTCTTTGTGATATATAGATTGATATCCACTGTCGGGTTGACGGTGGAACCCACAAAGCTACTTCAGCTAGGCATAGATGGAGGAGTCCAATTCAGTTTCGACTCCTCCGACATAACTAGGGCCTCCATTGATTTTGGAGGCATGTCGCAATTCGAGCCAAAGGCTATCATGCAACCAAGCTCAACTAGCAACGTTGCCAGTCTAATACGAGCGTCATACAACTCGGCTAAAGGTTTTCCCATCTCAGCTAGAGGGCATGGCCACTCGATCAATGGTCAAGCTTCTGCACCAGGCGGGGTCGTAATTGACATGAGTCACAACCCAGCTACCAACGAGGTCTCAAGGTCGGTTCCGGTCTACTCGCCAACTTTGGGCGGACATTACGTCGATGTGTGGGGCGGTGAATTGTGGATAGATGTGTTGAATTGGACATTGGAAAATGGTGGTCTGGCACCAAAGTCATGGACTGATTATTTGTACCTGTCAGTCGGCGGCACACTATCCAATGCCGGGATTAGCGGACAAGCCTTCCATCATGGCCCTCAGATCAGCAATGTATATGAGCTTGATGTTGTCACAGGTTGGTTTGACTTGTCTAGACTACTCCCTGATCTTTTTTTTTCTATTATAATTTATAAGTCAAGTGATGTATATAATAATTTATAATGATAGACAAGGATGTGATGTTTGTTTGTGAAGGTAAAGGAGAGGTGGTGACTTGTTCAGAGAAGCAAAACCATGACCTCTTCTATGGAGTCCTTGGTGGTTTGGGGCAATTTGGTATCATAACAAGGGCTAGAATTGCACTAGAGCATGCTCCAAAGAGGGTATTTCACTATTTTGTGATCTCTCTCTCTCTTTCTCTCTTGTCTTTATCTGTCTGTCCACAAAAATGAACCTATAGGTTGCTTGGGAATGCACGACTCATGCAAAGTAACATGTGAATGATATTTAGTTATGGGTCTAGATTTGTTGAGAGTCGATCTCAGACTGTACCAAAATCTATAGCTAGTAGTACTGCCATCTAGCTAGAAATGGTCCATGGATGAACGGTGATCCAGGCCTAATACGTGCCAGCCTCATCTTTACTTAACTTTGTCAGAAAATTATAATAATATAGCTATCATATACAGTTCTGATGCAAACAAATTTTCAAATATATGGTCCATACTCCGTATACCGATGGTGATTTTGGAGAGAGACTCACTAACCTAAACCATATAGAAGTAGTGGTTGCAAAGATTCAGTATCCTAAAACAGTATTATTTAATTAGACTCGATTCAATACTTATGTTCCATAATATATATATGTCGCAAGTACTGAGGTACCAAGATGATGCTCCATCAAGATTTTATGAATTCAAGTTTTCAAAGACACAAACTATGAATGTAGGACTTGTAAATTAAGTGTAAACTATTTTTGTGTAATTTATGATACTGAATGATAAATTAATTACTAGGTTCGCTGGATCAGAGTGTTGTACTCCGACTTTGCAGCTTTTACGCAAGATCAAGAGCATTTGATCTCGTTGCACGGTTCCGAGAAGTTCGATTACGTGGAGGGGTTCGTCATAACCGATGAGAGCCTCATAAACAACTGGAGATCATCCTTCTTCTCCCCCAGAAATCCAATTAAGATAAGCTCACTCGGATCGCACGGGAAAGTTCTGTACTGTCTAGAGGTGACAAAAAATTACGACGATAACACTGCTGGTACAGTCGACCAGGTAATTAGATCAGACATATATATATTTTTTAACCAACCAAATTCATGTGTTGAGTTGGTGTCTGGTACTGGTAATCTGGTACCATATGCAGAGTTAGACAGTTAGTGCTATTTATCATTAAATTACACATGTGAAACTTGATGAAAATCAAATTACATAAAGTATAGTTGCATATAAGAGACATATCGCCGTCTGGCGATGGTTGGTGATTTAGGTTTGACCATGGTTTTTTTCCTTTTAGAAAAACATTATCCGATATATGTTTCTTCAGCCAAATCACAATTCCTCTACCTAAATTGGTTAATGATAAGGGATTTGAGTTTTATATACCAAAAACCATAGGATCACATGACGAACATGGGGAGTTGATTTGTATGCTAACTAGATCTTATTCCATGTGCATATCGCCTTTCTCCAACCGTATCACCTTTCTTTACCAAAGCATGATTTGCTTGTCAAGTGTCAACCTCTTACAATATAAAATTGGCTTGTCGGAAAATAAGTGGAAGTTACTTCTGTTAGATAAGGAAACCCAAAAAAATGTACACATCATATTCTCTCCAACGTGGCACATGAAAAATATTTTATTTTTTGGTAATTAATTTGTTGTAATGTTGTATAATTTTTATGTCTGTTCTCAGGAGGTGGAGGCACTACTCAAGGAGCTCAAATTTATTCCAGGAACAATGTTTACAACAGACCTAGCATATGTTGATTTTTTAGACCGGGTCCACAAGGCAGAATTAAAGCTGCGTGCCAAAGGCCTTTGGGAGGTGCCACATCCATGGCTAAATCTCTTTGTACCAGCATCCAAAATCAGAGATTTTGACAGAGGTGTTTTCCACAAGATCCTTGATAATCGTACCAGTGGACCTGTTCTCATCTACCCAATGAACAAGCACAAGTAATAATTAATTCATACCCCTCATTTTCTCTATTTTAGACTTTTATGAGTATCCATAAAAGGTAGATTGGAATGGTTGAATTGATTGCGTACACTAGATTATATATGTGATTGTTAGCACAATAATTAACAACATTTATAACTTGATGTGAAAGTGATGGCAAGGCAATTAAGAATTTAAGAACCGGCCTAGTAATAGGTTAATGCATGAATCGTAATTTGGATAGTATTGTTTCATAGTTGGAGCACACTAAATAAATTAAAGACAAATTATATATTATATATCAGTGTAAAAGTTAGTACCGACCAAATATTTTCATTTCCGACCTAAACCATGTTGCTACTTGTTAATTTACAACGTACGGGAACAAAATTTAATAATGCATTTTTAAATGTATTACTTAATTATATGATCTATTGATTGCTTAATTATTTCACTTTTTAGATTTTGTTTGTCTGATTCCATTCATGCCCTCTTCCCACACCACATGAAATGTGGGCCCACACAAAAAAACAAAATATCATCTCTAAGTAGGAGAGCCTTATATATGCTTTCCACTTGTATCCTCAATTTGCCAACTGGATAATTAAAAATCAAATAAGTCAGTAAGCTTTATTTAAAAAATGCTTAAACATATGTGGGGGTAGTATCTTATAATTAGTGAACATAGTCAGGAGTATCTATATAAACTATTATAATTTTCAGATTCTGGTTATTCAAATAATTAGCCTTTAAGACCTTGAAATTTAAAAAAAAACTCAGACTAAGGTGCAAACTTGGCAAAATTGTTTTCTTCTTTTCCTTTTCATTACCTGACTATTTGCTTTCATCAAAACAACAGTTTTGGAGGGATCATTGTAACTTGAAAGTGATGTATTCAGCATCTGCCAAATTTCTTAGTTGATTTTTCCAGCTCTGTTTCTTGTAGACTGGTGTAACAAATTAGCACAAGTCAATCTATCTCTTGCAACTCTGTGACACCCAAACCATGTATTTTTTTTTATGATAATGAAAAAATGAACTTGCAAGTGAACCAAAGAGTTTAAATTTATATGGTATATACAGATGGGATGACAGGAGCTCAGTGGTAACACCCGATGAGGATGTGTTCTACTTGGTTGCGTTCTTGCGGTCTGCTGTGCCTGACTCGACCAAGGGGAGTCAAACCCTAGAGTACTTGATCCAGCAAAATGAAAGAATACTAGAATTTTGTGCCGGTTCCGGTATTGAGGTTAAGCAATACTTACCTCATTACGAAACACAGACAGAGTGGGCCCAGCACTTCGGCCGAAATTGGGCGCGGTTCATCCGGCGCAAATCGGAGTTTGACCCAAAATCCATACTTGCCGTTGGCCAGAGGATTTTTGAGCCTATTGGATCTCACTCTTCTTTGGTGCCCTTGAGAGATAGTTAACAAGCAATTAAAGCTTTGTTGCATATAGAACCTTTAGGTAGTAATTTGATTATATTTGATTTTTTTTTCTTACCACAACATGTACAATACAAAGTGTATAAAATAGATCAAAAGTTTATTTTAATATTAGATGGTCCCAGTAATTTTCTAAAGCTTGTCCTAATAAATATAGCCTAAATTAGGCTAAATGAGTGGCCTGATTTGCTCCTTCATATGGGAACATCAGCTACAAGTCGCATAACTAAAGTAATTCAAATTTGACAGTTCCACAAAAAAGAAAAAATAAGAAAAAGAAAAAGGAAGTATGCTTTTTTGTCTGTGAAATATTCAGTTTGGTTCCTGAACTTTTTCTTATTCACTTAGCTCCTAACTATTGGATTTGGTTCAATCTGCTATCTGAACTATTGAGTCTGATTAAACCTATTCCTGAACAATTCAAGGACCAAAACAAAACTTTGCTCTAAGGGACAAAAAAGATCTGTCAGCACAGCAAGTTGGAATGTTGAAACAAAACGAACATGAATAATTGTGGCATGAGGCATGAGGCATCTAAATTTAAATTAAGATAAGGAAATTAATGAAACAATGAATCTTTCAGCAGGATCAAAGGGATAAGTTTAGTCTTATGGGAGTTGTCCATAGGGATATAAAATTATAAATAATTGGTGAGTGGGAATATGAATATATGATAGTTTACAACAGAAACGCCATTTTCTTCTCAGATTCTTTCTCTCTTTGTTTCCCATTATACATCATCATTCCCCCTCTCTCACTTGTACAACAATTGTTTTGTCCTAATAAAAGTTTAAAACAGACAATGGCCTACTTAAAACTGGAAAGAAAAACTTTAGATTAAGATGCAATGCAGGGAACACGAATGCAATTTCATAGGAAGGGGACCTCATCAATTCCATTAAAATTTGTAATAGTACTGCGGGCCTGATGTTGACTTGGTGGGGCCCATTTAGTGGCCCATCTTCTCCAGCTGTCAATCTCTCTCTCTCTCTCTCTCTCTCTCTCTCGCTCGCTCTCTCTAGAGAGGGAACTGAGAACTGTAACCATCCACCACAAGATCACAAGATCTCTCACCAGCGATGTGACGATCTGGTATTTGTATGTTCTCACAAAGGAAATAATCAATTTGCTGATACCAAATTAAAAGTCTCTACCAACAAAACACATGCATTGCTGCATGGATAATGGATTGTCCCATCCCAGGTAGACTGTAGACAATTCTGGCCTTTTCATGTGTACAATTTGGTGCACTATTATGAGGAAATATGTGGTTACAATGAATTGGGCTTTAATTAGTTGGGCTTTAATTAGTTGGGCTTTAAAGAAACAGGCCGTTTTAGACCGTTGGAACTTGGAAGCAACTTTCTTTTGTAGGCCTGTATAATAATTTGGGCCGAATAATATTTTTTAGTTCTGATATTTCTAACGGTTTGTTTTTATTTTTTACTTGAATAAGACTATTATTGGCTGCCAATAGCAAGGACTTCTTGTTTCTATATTGATCTGACAGTGAATTTTTTGAAACGGGTATGAATTATACTGTAGATATTTTCCATTAATGTTCTTCCTTTTAAAATTTGAACCAGTGTTTTTTTTTTAATACAGTAGATATTTTCCATTAATGTTCTTTCCTTTTAAATTTGAACCAGTGTTTTGTTTTGTTTGCATGCTTTCATACAAACGCACCACATGAAAAGCTACAGAAACTATATGAGAGAGGAAGTATTTCCAAGATGCCTTTTTATTTATTCCTTATCTACGAACATTCCATATATTCGATGAGAATATATCATCCTTCGCAGAGAAGATATCGCCTACACCTGTAAGTTTCTCGTCAAATTTATGAGGGTGAAATAACAATATTCATTTAATTTCGAAATTTATAAGTGCGAATTTTGAAGTGGCGTGAACCGTTTGATTGTATCCACCTGATATTGACAAAAAAAAATTGTTTGACTCTTAAAAAAATTTATATCACAGTCTGATTTAAAATATTTGACATCTATTGCTTTATTTTTTTTAAGTTCATACTAAATGCATGCGTTCACGCTGAAAAAACAAACGATAAAATGAATAAGCATGGTGGCAATTTTCAAATTTGCGTTCACGTCTGAACGTTGCGTTCAGACAACGTTGTGAACGTTACGTCCGGACGCATGTTCAAACACTGCGTTCAGACGTAAACGCAAATTTCAAAAGTACTTGATATTTTTTATTTTTTTGCTTTGTAAACTCGAGTGACTTTTCTGAACGCTTCTATTTAGAAAATAGATCTGAACGCTAAACGTAAGAAAATAAAATAATGATTGTAAAATATTTGAAACTAGAGAAGTAAATGTAATTTTTTTTTAGTCCGACCGTAAAAAGAATTCTGATATTTATCCGTCTCTCCTGACCATTGATAAGCAGAAGTTTTGATCTTCTATGGCGGATAGTTCGACGCGGTTGAAAAATATAAGGGACAATTTATTATATATATAGTGGAAGTTACGAATACCTCCTGGTTAATTATAAAGATGTTATCACAGAAGACCTACAGAATAATGGCGACGTCATCGAGGATTATCAATCCAATCCGGGGGCATTTACGTAACTTCTGGATAGATGATATTATAACCGCTTTGAATTGATAGCTAAAAGACCTGACAAATACGAGAGAGAGAAGAGAGAGAAGAAGGACATTTTGGAAGAGAGAGAGAGAGAGAGAGAGAAGGAGAGAAAAAAGCAGATCGAGAGGAAATGGCGGAAGAAGGAACCGTGATCGCTTGCCACGCCATTGATGCGTGGACGAGGCAACTCGAGCAGGCTAACGAATCGAAGAAGCTGGTATTTTCTACATTTTTTTTCTGTCGCTATTTCAAATATCGTTGTATCGCGCACCGCGATTGATTTTTCATTCCAGGATAATGTTTTATCTAGAGGCGCGATCATTCTTTAGATCGTATTCCTTATTAATTAAATTAAATTAATAATATATAGTGATTCAATCTTTCTGAGTTACATTCAATTGACAATTACCTACAATGTTTGTTTAAGATCTTGCAAAAACAAGAATTCCGATTGTACCCTTAGAATTGCGAAATTGTATGCATTGCTTATGCCTGTACATAGAAAATCTCGGTTATTAGAGATGTGACTACTTTATTTACCCTGCCAGTTAGGCTATTACAGATATGTTTTTCCAAACTTGCAAAACCAATAGCTGGTTTAAATTTAAATTGATCAAAGTTTTCTTAAATGATTTTATTTTTAATTGGTTCTTAAGGAGTAGTTTTGTATTTTACTTCCTGAAGAGGAATGTATAGTATTTGTTTTTTAATGATCAGATGTATCAGTCAGGAATATTTAAGATTAAGATAACATGATGCTTATACAAAGGGTTCAACTTTTTAATGCTTTATGTGAAAGTCAACTTGTGTGGTTAAATTATTGTCAAGTGTGCAATTAAGGTCCTAGAGTAAAAAAAAATATTAACTGAATCAGAAAATATGAGTGATCTATATACCCGTCTCTGGCACATATTTCATTTGTCTAACCAATCACTTAAATGGAACTAGTGTTGGCTCAATTAAGATGCAAGGAAAATTTGAACTTGTCCATTGATTGTGCATGCAGAACTATATTTACTTGCACGATTTGGCATCTCAGCATTCATATTGAGGTGATCCACTTTAACTGCTATCTGTTTGTCGGTGCATAGGTAGTTATTGATTTCACTGCTTCGTGGTGTGGGCCATGCCGTGCAATTGCACCAGCTTTTGCTGATTTCGCAAAGAGATTTCCCAGCGTCCTCTTTCTTAAAGTTGATGTTGATGAGCTGAACGTAAGTTTTAAGCACTTCCGTGTTTTTTTTACCTTCTACATCTTGTAGATACACCGAGTTTGCGGTCCAGTTATAGGATTCTTGACCTGAATACTTCTGTTTCTCAATGATGTCTGGTGCAATTATATCAGTCTATCAGAGGACTTCCTGAATCCTTTTTGTAGGGTAGAGCTATTACTCTTTTTAAGTATTTCGTAAGGGTCCTGAAAACTTCTGTTAGTCTTTCTTTAAAAGTTTTTTTTAGTTTGGTTATTGGTGGGATTATGCATACTATTTCTCATATTGCAAGAGTTACCACAGGATTAGCCTCCATTTAACTTTGTTATTCTGTGAAAATCTGTTCACTTAATTACAGAAAGTTGCACAAGACTGGGCAGTTGAAGCTATGCCAACCTTTGTTTTTGTGAAAGAAGGAACCATTGTTCACAGGATTGTAGGAGCCCAAAAGGATGAGCTCCAGAAGAAAATCGAAGAACTTTCTTCCCAGTAAAATCCTTGTCAGTTAATTCAGTGTTGATCAATAAAGAGAAACAGACTCTGGTCTTTGTTGTTGTTTGCTTGAATATTTTTAGTCCTATGCTTTAGTGGTATTTGGATATGAGTACTTGTTTTAGTGGTTTGTTTGATCGTAGGTGTTTGCCACATGCTTCTGCTCATCAATGGAACTATTTCTATTTGCTTGCCATATGCTTCTGACCATTAGTGTAACTATTTCTATTTACATGACGCTGTTTGAATGCAGATATTTTCTTTTATGTTCTCCAGTTAGTGTACCAGCAGATTCAGATTGGTATAGGAATTAGCGTTGCAAAATTCTTATGGGAAATTTTAACTAAACAGTAACACCAAACAACCACATATTAACAATAACAAAAAAAAACTATTAAAAGAAAATACTTTCTAAATGCCATCAACAATTTAACTGCATAGATCACTTAACACAGCTATCACTCATATCAACATTCAGATTTATAAGATGGAAAAACTACAAGATACATTAGCAGCTAAAGCCTTTACAACAGAGGAAGACTTCCAGAAAAAGACACCAACTTATAAACTTACGTCTCACTAGCTGACTGATGGCCTTAATAGTTTACTGATTTATGTACAGTCTAGCCAAAATTGATTTCCAAGGCCTAAAAACTCTAGCGTTAACCTGCTGACACTAAGCATCTGACACTAAAGGCCTAAAAAAGAAAAGAAACAAATGAGGGCCAGATAAAGAAAACATGAGAAGTTTCACTGAAACTGACAACATGATGAATCTTCGGGAATAGCCTGATATGCGACCAAGCATTTCAGTCACCTGTAAAATAAATTTCAAAGAAACATAATATCAATTGCCAAGACATCTAACTTCTTTGAAAACAAAATTGGGACTGTCCTAAGTGGCCTCATTCTCACCAGTGCCTGAACATTGGATATTATAACATATTTAGTCAGGATCAGACTGACAGATATGTTTTTGAAAGAACAAAACCTACGAAGAATTGCCAGAAACTCCGCCCAACCAAGACTATGTCACTATGTCACAAAGTTCCTTTGTAATTCATTTTAAAAGGAATATTAAAGCTAAGAAGGTGGTTTTTGTTTTAAGTTACAAACCATATGGGCATGTACAAGTGTAATAACACACCAGCTCGGAACAAAATCAAAAGATCCTATTACGTCCTTATTGAAACAGTGTCACATAAGGACAGGAAAAAAAGGTTTCACAAGGACTTAACTAAGATTCTGATACAGAAACAGACCTTCTATGCAGAGACTTAATATCTTCGCGCACTGCTGGGTTCTCTAAGAAAATATCGTCGCAACTCTCAAGTGCCACCTCATCCAATTCAAATTCTCTACTACTGCAATGCTCGCTCCACTCAAACCACATTTTAGAGATGAGCTCCTTCCTGAAAGACGTTTGGTGAATCTGCTCCTCTGGTGAACCAGCTGCCACCAACCGGTATGTGTATACCTTTCTTGTCTGTCCGGGTCGAAATGCCCTTCCTATTGCCTGACGAGTCACCGATGGGTTGATGTGTACATCCAATATCACAACCCTTGATGCACCAACCAGAGAAATGCCCTCACCGCATGCTTTGATTGAGCCAAATAACACCTTAGCATCTGGTGAGTTGTTAAACTGGTCCATGGACCACTCCCGCTCGTCAGGGCTAGAATCTCCTGAAATGAAAAAAATCTCCTTCCCTACATGCCACCCTTTAGTGTGTACCAGTAGCCTCTCAAGAAATTTGAGTGGTATAAGGTACTGACTAAAAGCCAGGAGCTTCTCCCGTGTTGCTACAGCTAGGTTGAGAATATTCAGGAAAAACTTGGTCTTAACCCCATCTAGCACATTGATCAAGTCCATCATTGCATCTATTTTCGTGTTGATATTAGATGCAACACGATCCACATGTGCAATTTCTGATATCTCTGACAAACGTGGATGCATATACACAGCAGTACTTACTGCGCTTCTCTTAAACTTCTCATAACTTGAAAGCTTCCGGATAAACTCCTTTTGTTTCTGGCTCAGTTCAAGCATAATTGTAAGATCCACCAGACCTGGTAGCTCGTCCAAGAAGTCCCCCTTATAGTAATGCAGTACATCCTTTGTCAGTTCCCTCAGATCTTGTATGACTCGGACCTTGCGGTTGAAGGCATTGTCATTTTGAAGTGCTTGTTCGGTCAATTCGTAGAAGGCACCCTCACCAATGGTACTGGAGATCCGACGTGACCCTGCTATTTCCACCCGGCTTAAGACACGCTTTACAATGACACGAGCCTTGTCAGACTGGAGGAACTTGGGTCTGACAAGATTAAGAATGTTAAACACTTCCCGCACATGGTTTTGAAAAAGCGTGCCAGAGAGTACAACTTTCCTTTTAGTTTGTATCTATAAAAAGAGAGTGGGGAAAAGGTAGAATTATTATATTCTGGTTAGAAATATGAGCTAATAAAAATGTTACCTCATTAGCAATAAAAACTAAGGGTGATCAAATTTAAAAGTTACTAAAATGGCAAATCATCTGAAAGAGAACATTTTAACCAGGCTTATTTATTCGTATGGATGTCAGTTTGGATGAGAAATGCGGTTGCTAAAAATACATCATATATGAAATTTGTTTTGGCAGTTTTGCAAGACTAGGCAAAAATATTTGGTGCAGCATCTTTCTATATCATGTAAAACCTTGAATTTTTACCTTTGCTAAAGATTCTAAGACATTTGTATCTTCATTTCTTGGTGTGTGGCCTTCATCAAGGATTAACAGGCTGGGTACCTTGAGCAACCTTTCCTGACAGGCAGCTGCAACTATGCTAGTCTCAGAGCGACAAATTATATTTGAAAACTGCTTGTAACCTAAGAAGAGAATGCTCCTTTTTTCCTGCCATTGGTTAAGCACCTCCAGCTGCTCTGACCGTTTTTCAGCCTTCACTGAGTAGAAATCGAGCAATGGAATATCCTCCACTTGCCATCTGTCAATAGCATAAAAGAGAATAACCATTGCTAGAGTAAATATAAGCATTTCATATTAATCGGTTGGCTCGCATGGTAGATCAGAATGCTGTTAGTTAAAACTATTTTATATTATGCACACGCCAGCACATAAATAACATTTGATCAAATTGAAACCATGTTTCAAGTTCATTTATTTGCACTGAACCAAAAAGAGTCCCCAAAAACTTAAATTTATCTAAAATCAAACAATCTCTAAAACTTAACATCCTTTTAACTTTCAAAGAATAATATTAGTAAAACCCCAAAAACTCGATGATGAAACTTCTAATGTTCTTTTACACTGACTGCAGCTCTCAAAACTAAAAGAACTTGTTAAAACAGGGATCCAAAATGCCTTCTAAGAATCTAAAAACGTAAAACTCAGGCCATAGACAGTGAAACCCCCAATAACATTTAACTTCCAGGGCTTAATAACATTGAACTCCCAATTTCAAAAGACCATATGTCCCTGAAAACCAAAAGCCCATGCCTTTATAAAGTTCCAAAACCCTGAAGCCCAAGCTCTAGAAACAAACCAGATACTTGGCTTGGATCTAATAAGATAATTGGCTATTCAAAGTACCTCTCGAACTCCCTCTTCCAGGTTGGCAGAATCCCTTTCGGCAAGATAATCAGTGGCCTAGCTGAAGGGTTCTTGGCAAGAAAACTCTGAATAAATGCTATCAGCATAAATGTCTTCCCTGAACCAGGCGCATGAGCCAGGATGCAACCACTTGGATTTTCAGCAACTAAGTTCTTCACCAAAAAGTCGAATCCCTCCAATTGGTGAGACTTGATCAACTTACGATGGCGCGGATGGATTACAATTTCAGTTATCTCGAAATCATCTTGAGGGGATTTAAGACTATCAAAGTCCGTGTTGTCATCAGCATTGTGTCGAGGTCCATGGGGCTCATAGTAATAGGATTTTCTTGTGCTCTGGTTGTGAGAGAGATATAATTGTTTTAGGAAGAAAAATATTGATAAAAGCAATAAGAGCCAAATACCAAGTCAGTCCTGATCTCTAGAGGAGCCAACACAAATGAAAGCAAGAAAAATAACTAAAATAAATATAAATAGGAGGTACGTGTTGTACCTAAACCAGTACAAGCTGACTCAGGATTAGAGATTATAGTATCATGTAGGACAGCAAACATGCACTGTTCCTTGATAGTGTTGTCATACAAATGGTTCACTACTTGATACTTTCTCAATTAATCTAAATAAAAAGCAAGTGTACCTTTTTAAACTGGAAATCAAAAATTGTATCTATCTTCTTTTGAATAATCCCACAAATTTTGCAAACGAGTCCCAAATCATCCCTTAGCATAAAGGAGTGTTCACATGTATCTTCATCATCATCATCTTCCACCTCTTTATCATTCTCTTCCTCTTCCTCTTTCTCTTTCTCATGAGCCATCTCAGTCTAAAAAAAAGAAGAACAAAAGATGCAAGCAGACTGTTCAATCTAACAAAAAAAAACACCAGCAACAGCTAAGCTTTTAGTCCCAAACAAATTGAGATAGGCTAGAAATGTAACCTAATTGAAGTGATGAAACAATATAAATAATAATAATCATAATAAGTAATAAGTAATAATAATAATAATATCAATAATAACTATGTTATAAATTCTAAGAGTAAATAATGTCCTATGTCTCTAATCGTGACGAAAAATTGAACTCTAACTTAGGTCATGGTTCTGATACGTAAATTGTTAATTTTCATGCATTCCTATCTGATGTGAACTCTTGGGAGACATTTTATGTCTTCAAGTCTCTTTTTACTGTTTCATCTCATGTCAATCTCAACTCCGCCTATGTTTTTTACATAGTGTTGAGATTTGGTGTTTTCGAGTCAATTGTATTGTTTCTAGTGTTATATAGGGACCTGTGCAAATTGATTATTACGCGATAGTTTAGAGAATTAAGTGCAAAAGTGGTGTATGACTATATAAGCTCAAGAGGCTGCTCAATAAAATTAACTTTTTTTGCTTAATTTTTTAATTTGATATTAGAGCTCAAATCGGTTGGTGAGATATGTATCTCAAGAAGTCCCTCTATAGGCTGAAGCAATCACCACGAGCCTGGTTTGACATGTTTAGGAAAGCTATGATAGGCATGAAGTATCAGCAAACCAATGCAGACCATATAGTGTTATTTAGACGAAATGGAGATCATATCACGATACTGACTATGTACGTGGATGATATGATTATCACTGGTGATGATGAGAACCAGATTGCTCAGCTGAAGGCCATATTGGGGAAGAAATCTGAGGTAAAGGACTTGGGGCAACTTAGATACTTTCTTGAGATTGAAGTGGCCCATGGTGAGAAGGAAATTATTCTATCTCAACGAAAGTATGTGTTGGACCTACTCATGAAGACAGGCATGCTGGGTTGTAAGCCAGCAGTTGCATCCATTGATCAGAAGTCCAAATTGAGTGCAGAGACAGGTGAGCCAGTTGATAGAGAGAGATACCAAAGATTGGTGGACCAATTGATCTATTTAAGTCACACATCCAGATATATCTTTGCAGTGAGTGTGGTGAGTCCTTACATGCATGATCCCAGGAAGGATCTATGAATGCAATGTACCATGTTCTGAGATATCTGAAAAGTGCACTAGGAAAATAATTGTTTTTCGAGAGAAATGAGCACTTGAACATTGAGAGCTATTGTGATTCAGATTAGGCTAGCTATGCTGATGACATGAGGTCCACATCTAGATATTGCATGTTTGTAGGAGGCAATTTGCTATCCTGGAAAGAGTAAGAAACAACCCGTGGTTGCGAGGTCTACTGTTGAGGCAGAATACAGTGCATTGGCATTAGGGGTTGCAAAGATGTTATAGTTGAAAACATTATTAATGGAGCTCAAGGTCGACCAAGGAGCCTCAATAAAGTTGTGGTGCGACAAGAATGTTCCAATTAGTTTTGCCAACAACCCAGTGCAGCATGACAGAATCAAGCATGTGGAGATTGACAGATTTTTTATTAAAGAGAAACTAAATAATGAATAATTCGAATTGGGACATGTAGCCACCAAGGGGCAAGTGGCTGACTGCCTCACTAAAGGACTCAGTTCACTGGACTTAACTAGATATTGTGACAAGATGAGCTTGATGAATATCTTTCGCCCATCTTGAAGGATAGTGTTGAGATTTGATGTGTTTTCGAGTCAATTGTATTGTTTCTAGTGTTATGTAGGGACCTATGTACAAATAGGTTATTACGGGATAGTTTAGAGAATTAAGTGCAAAAGTGGTGTATGACTATATAAGTCCTAGAGGCTGCTCAATAAAATTAACTTTTCTTGCTCAATTTTCCAATTCATAGCCGATCCCAAGCCCGGAAAGGAGGGTTGTGATAGGCTTGACGAGCCAACGTAAAAATTCCACCGATCTTATGAAAATGAAACCCAATATAGATTTTATTTCTAGCCTATCCCAACTTGTTTGGGTCAAAAGGTTTTGTAGTTGTAGTTGTATCCCATGTCAATATTAGTTGACCCCTACCTCTTCTTGTGCTTTCAATGCAACTCAGAACTCTACTACGTGTCGGTGCTTCAGAAGGTCTCTGTTGCACATGTCCATACCATCTCAAGCGATGTTGGACAATCTTCTCTTCTATCAGTGCAACCCCAACCTTATTACGTATATCATTATTTCTATTTCCAATGTGATTCCTTCTTGTATAGCCACATATCCACCGCAACATACGCAACTCTGTTACGCTCATCCTCTGGATGTGTTGTACTTTACTAACCCAGCATTCCGCATCGTATAAAATTGCAGGTCTAATCGTCGTCATATAAAACTTGCATTTCAGATTTTGTGGAACATTTTTGTCAAATGGGACGCCAGATGTTTGTCGTCATTTTACCCAACCCGATCTTATTCTATAGCTGACATCTTCATCAATCTCGTCATCACTCTGTAACATCGATCCCAAATATCGAAATGTGTCTTTTCTCGAAATGGTCTTTCTGATTTGCCAATCTCTAAGCCAAATGAGGTTTAGGTTTGCAGGCCGAAAAGATCTTTGTACAGGCTCAAACAAGCTCCACGCGAATGGTTTCACAACTTCAAAAATATTGTTCTATCTGCTAGATTTCAGCAGAGCATGTTTATCTCCAAGTCTCGAAAGGTATGGCATTGTCACTGGTTTATGTTGATGATATACTAATTACTGACAATTATTAGCAGAGTATAGCAAGGCTACAAAGTACATTAACAGCTGCCTTTCAAAGACCTTGGCAAGGCACAATACTTTCTCAGCCTTAAAGTGCACCACACCTCGAAAGGCACAACTTCAACACTCCGCCACTATTAGAACTCCTATGGAAGTGAACCTCAAGCTAAGCAAGGAAGATGGAGACTCGTTACCTAACCCAGAAACGTACAATAGTTTAGTTGGGAGTTTGGTGTACCTTACAATCACAAGACCAGAGATCGTTTGCAGTACATGTGATAAGCCAGTTCATGCATGCACCTCGACATTTGCACTTGGCTGCTGTTCACTGCATTATCCAGTATGTGTAAGGTACACCAGAAAGAGAATTACTATTTTCTAGAGAAAGTAATCTCAAACTTTCAGCTTATTCAGATGCTGATTGGACAAGGTGCATTGATACCATAAAATCTACCTCTCGATGGTGTGTTCTTCTAAGAAATGCTCAACTCTCTTGAAAATGTAAGAAACGTGATCTTATATCTAAATTCTCAATTGAAGCTGAGTATCGGACAGTGTCATCAGCATGCTCGCAGATAGTGTGGCTTAGAGGAATGCTTGAAGAATTAGGATGTGCACATACCTCACCTGCACCTCTCCATGCTGACAACACCAGTGCCATTTAGATTTCAGTCCATCCAGTCTTCTTCCATGAACGCAAGAAACATGTTGAGGTTGACATCAGGGATGCATTCGAGCAAGAATTAATTTCACTCCCTCACGTGTTATCCAATCTTCAAATTGTTGATATTTTCACAAAGGCGCTAACCACTGTCCGACATGATTTCTTCGTGAACAAATCGACGCTGATCGCTTTACCATCATTAATTTGAGAGAGGGTGTCAAGAAACCTATCAGAATCCTCGCATAAATCTCTCAAAATCCTCTAAGATACTCTAAAATC
>CAXKVX010002875.1:0-25018 GCA_964058865.1 Eleocharis quinqueflora | reverse complement strand
CTGTTGTTTTTCCTTCTTATAAGTTATAAGGATAAATGGACTTTGAAGGATTTAACTAAGAGTGTGTCATGTCCCAGATAGGGGCATGCAAGATTATTCACAGTTCTGAATAAGAACTGAATAGGAAATTGAAATGAAATTGAGAATAATAAGAAATTTGAGATAATATTTGGAGATAAATGGGAGATAATAAGATCTTTATTGAAGATTAAAAACAAGATACATTGATTTGCTAATAAGAGGTTAAGAGATAAAAGGATTTTGGTTCAGACGATTTTCAACATAAGAAGAAGAAGATGCTCTACTGCCTTTATATAGATAGGCAAGAATGGACTAATTTGCAATTAAAACATAAAGCAGGGTAGATTGGTAAGATTCCATTCTAACTGAAACAATATAACAAACTCTGCACTCTATGCTGTTTCTTCTCCAGTTTAGGCATAAGGGACATCTCCATTTCAGCCTCTAATCTATTCTGTAGCCATCCGATATTCATCCAATGGTCAGATATGTTTTGTACCCCTTTATATCATCACAGAGTGTCAAGCTCAATGAAAAAGAGAATTGACGGAATGTAGAATAATTGTCAATTGAAAATCAAAGAAGCTCAACTACAAAATCAAATATATGCAAAAAATAGTATAATGGATTGGGATCAACCCATATGAAACTGACATGGACCAAAACCTCAATGTGCTTAACAATTACTAGACAAAGCGAAAACAGTATTGAAATCTGATATCAAAAAGCTCAAGCAATATGTGTCATAGGCCCCCTTGGAGTCTTTAACTATCTATTTAGTAGTTGTATACAAATACCAGTCATAAAAAGGTATAAAAATAGAGATTTAACTGTACAAGGTATCAACCTGCAAGATATCAAGAGTGTGAGTCATTTGAGCAAAGAGAAGGACACGATGTCCCAACTTGTACAGTCTTTTGAGAAGTTGGTCCAACACAATTAACTTTCCGCTTGCCTAAGCATACAAAATTTCTTTAAATTTAGCAGGCTAAAAGTTCCATATAGAAACAGTTCTTCATTTCATGTTAGATCATCTATATAAGGTGGCAAACAATATTGCTTTTATTTCATTTCTCCTTGTCATCATATCATCAAATTCTTGTCTGATTCGGACAGGTAGCCATAGATATGTTTGAATCTATTCTTATCTGGGTTTTTGTACCTATCAGATTGGTATCCTAAAAGAACTACTGACACATGATATTCATACCTGAACCAGATGTTCTCCTTCCTTGTAGGGTTCAGGTTCGATACCATTAAAAAGGTAAGGATGGCTGCATGATTTCCTAAGCTGGATTACCTGAGAAGCATTTAAAAAAAGAATATAATTATTTTCTCTCATTATCAACAATAATATGAGAAATTATACATAAAGTATAAAATGTACAAATCTGAAAATCCTGCAATTAGAAAATTGAAGAAAGGAAGTTTGATGACACAGCACAAACAGGAAATACAGCATGTACTACACATATGTCTAAAAGGGGTCATGTTGGGGGCAACATAAGTTGTTAAAGGAGACCCAAAGACAACTTTATACAAGAACAGAAGGGCTAACATTTGGATTTGCACTTTTCATCCATAGTATATCAGCTACTTCCATGATTTCAGGTTTCATTTGTGTTTTAATATTTTCGTTTACAAAAAATAATTACAATGTTTTGCAAGGTTTGATGACTTGATGCTCCTCCAGCAAAGGAGAGAAGAGTCTGAAGCTCCTTCTTCAGAACTGACATGTACAGCTTTTCTTGCAAAGGAACCAACGGTACTAGTCTGAGCATACAATGAAATAATGGAGCAAATGTTAGACATCCAAACCATCGCCCAGTACAGAACTAAAACACTCATGACATCTTAATCACACCACTTGATGTCTTGAGTCTTGACTATACCTACCCTTTTATTTTCTCGTTGTAACTTTTTTTTGTGGAGTAGGGATACTCAGGCTCTTAAAAGGGAAAATAACCTACCCTGAGACTCAGTTGCATAAATGAGGTTTACAACAAATAATTGGTCACATTGTATAATTGAAAAAATAGTTGTACAATGAAGAATTAGTCCCAGACTGGTTTTTCTTGCATGACTAGAAAAATAGTTTATAATCATGAATTAGTTCCAAGTCTTCATTGTGCGACTGAGGCATAGTTGTAAGCATCTATTATGCTAGTCAGGTCTAGCATTGCCAAAGATTTTGTTGTGTCAACAGAAATTAGAATACTTCAAGATACAAAATCAACTGATCTAGTTATAAGTGTATATGTGTGTGTTTGTGTTAACATGCAAAAGTGTCAAGCTGAACTCAATGTCTTGCTACAGTAAATAGCAATATTAGTAAAATGAACAATTAAAAAATAATTCTGATGACATAATCAAAGAAAGGGTTGTTTCTAACATACACGGTGATTTCTGATAAAGGGGGTAGAGCCAAAGCACCACTCTCGACAAGCAAAGATTTTGTTCTCCTAAGCATAAAAGCTTGTAGTACATACTTAAGGGTTTTGAATTTTCTCTTCACATTCTCTGATTCAGAGCCTATTAGAAATATTTTACAATACACACAGCATGTCATGAAAATAAAAGCATATATATGCACCAGGTCACACAAACTGGGATACGTAAAGACAACAACAACAACAAAGCCTTTAGTCCCAAATAAATTGGAATAGGCTTGAAATGAAACCCAATCTGAAATGAACTGGGCACACGTAAAGACATCAACGGAAATTAAGAGTCACAGTCTCTGACAGAACATAACAGTGTCATCATAGTTAGGTCCTGTTTCTCCAATTTTAAAACCAATTGAAAGCCGGTTGGCCTAAATTAACCGGTAATTGTGCAAACTATGTTGAAACTGAGGGATTGAATCTCAACCAAACCAAACCTGTGCCTGATAAAAATAACAATGTGCAATAATGTAAGTTTACTTTAAAATTCCTCACCCATTTGGAAACACTGTGTACGTACATAAAAATTCCTGTTGAGTTAAAAAGGACAAATGGCATTCCTATTCGACTTGTGTTAGTTTGCTAAGATAAAAAGTAACAAGTCAAAATGTTACCTGTCAGGGAGATGTCAGCTTGCTTGAAAGTCAAGGTAAACTCATCCACAGTACCAAATATAGAAGGCATACAGAAGTGCAATAACGCCCATAATTCAGTGAGGTTGTTTTGGATCGGTGTACCCGTCAATAACAAGCGCCTTGGCATTATAAATTGCTTTTCAAGCACATTATATAGCACCTAACCATGTAAAATATTTGTAGCACTTTTGAACATTGTACCTTATCTTAAAAGAAGTTATGTTATTTTGGATGGGAATACCATTTGTAGAAGAACCCACTTTGGCATAATATCTACGATTTTTTAAAAATGGACTCTTTTGTAACGTCATACCAGTTTTTATGTAAAGCAGCCTCATTGAAAGTCTTGTTACAGCATGTTTAGTCTTCCAATAGTAAGAACATCATATTTACATTTTCAAAGCTCAAAAAGTCACTATATTACCATTACCTAAATGTTTCATTGAAATTAGATCTTTATTTATGAAATGACCCTACTAATTTTCAAATAAACAATAATTCTCTTTTCCATTCATTCTCTCTCAGAGAAGTACATAGAGTGGAACATAGTAAAATAAGAAATTGAAAGATCTCCGTGACCAAGGGTGGATATGCCAGTGGGGAGCAAGATTTTTCAGGGGAGGGCAAGATGGAGCATATTTTTAAAATTCTTTCAAATTATAAGCATATTTTTCAAAAAAAAAATGTAAATTATACAATATACAAGATATATTTTTGCAATTTTTTTCCAGCCCCCCTCTGGCTCGACATAGATCTGCCACTGTCAGTGACGGTCTTGATCCCTTCTCTCTCTCAGAGCGCATGCGAAAAATTTTCATTTTACATTTAATACCATATCATATAAAAACATTTACTTTTAAAGCTTACTAGGCTCATTTCCAGCTATAAATCGTTTTTCTTGTAAAAAGTTTACTATAAAATTTACATAACAAACTATATATTATCTACATATGATCAGAAAATAAACTGTTCTGGCCTCCTGGGTATTGCCTAGGTTTTGGATGGCACATTGAGAAATTCTAGTTATGAACATAAATACAATAGGTGAAACTGCCTAACAGCAACAAGGAGCAGAGCCTACATAACCATAATGACCAGTTTCATTTGCATTTTTTTTTAGGAAAGTTTGGGCTTATTTTCAGTAAAATAAGCTTGGGGTTGGGAAGTTACGAGCTAAATACTAATCACCAAGGATTAGGTTGCGGCTTCAGCATCAAATTTAGAAATTATCACTGCCAGTACCAGGGCATACAAGAAATCACTATTATAGGCAACTACTACTAATAATAGATAGCCACATACACTAGAGGAGTTCTTCAGTCTCTGAGCTTCATCAATGACAGCATATTGCCAAGGTATTTGTGAAAGGAAATGCTGATCCAATAAAGCCATGTCATAAGTCGTCAATAAAACATTGAAAGGCAATTCCTGTCAGATCAAATGAGAAACAAAGAACTACTGAGATGCTTACAGATAAATAGCTTTACAAGTAAAAATGGAAAATAATTGATGACCGACAAGCTGAATTTAGATGTATTTAACCAGTTCAACTAATTTAAGCCATTTATATTTAACTGGAAACATTCATGTTGTACAGTATGTACTGACAGAGGCTGCTTTGCAGATTTACCAGTAAATAGATGACTCAAGAAGAATGGGTCCTATATGTTGCTGTAGAAAACTAATCAACATTTAGATACAAAAATCAATTAGCATACATCTGATGCCTTGACATGGTCATGGATCAAGCTTCTAAGGTTATAGCGCTGCCCTTTATCTCCAACATATGACATAACTTTCAAAGTGGGGCAAAATTTTCTAAATTCTGATAGCCAGCCATCTGTCACGCTTAAAGGACATAATATCACTGTGCAAAAAAAAAACTTAGATAAATAAATAAATACCAAATTAACAGGAATATCTTATGCTAAATTGTAAAAATTTGCACATTAAGTTTCAATTGCCCTAAATCTCACCCTACTGATCACTAGCTCTCTGTTATATCTCAACTTCTTTCGTACAGTTTAACCTCGAGAAACTCATGTCTTTCCAATTGTTCCCAGTGTCCTATGATGCTATGAGCACATCACCAACAAAAGCCAAAATAACAAAAATGGAGAGCATTCTGAAAATTATGGGGATTGGGGAACCTAATAAACGATAGTGTACAGAACCTGTTACATCAGACCTGATAAAAAAGTACCTAACATCAATAATCTGCAGAAACCATTAAAGAAGAAATACTTACAAAAGGGGCCATGTGACATGGAATGAGTCTTGAGATAACTCAAAAGTGAAATGGCCTGTAGAGTCTTCCCTAGCCCCATCTGACCATTAGGTGCATATCAAGATAAGTTATGCTGTATATTTTGCATAACATATGTTCCATATAACATACATTTTGCTATGTTATGCCATTTTTAAGTGCACCACAATATACAGTTTTTTAGATACACCATTTTGCTTAATATGCCACTCTAGTATCCTCAATTCCTTACAAGTTAAAATAAGTTTTTGCAACAGGTAAAGAAGAATTAAAAAACTTTTCCTAGTACCGCGACTCATCATGAACTTTATTTAAGACCAAGGATTACCCATGGTTGATTTTGATCAGGTGGCAATCAGGTCTTTTGTACTACTAGGAAGTGTCATATACCAGTCATATTGGTACAGTACCAGTTTGGCTAAGAGAATGCATATTTATTTCAGCTTCCATATATATTTTTCTTGGCTTGCCAGTATTTAACTGAAGATAACTTAGCTACTACTAGCAAAATTGTGGGGTTATGTAAATTAATTAACTATTAGGGAACAGTTTCATGCTGGGATATCAGTACATCATTATATATTTGTCACCTGCGACTCAAGTCAATTGATTTGAGAAACAAACCATAATAGAACACTAAAAAAACAGTCAGGAAAAGAACAATGAAATATTGGTCTTGTATATATCAGCAGCAGCTCAGCTCACCTCATCCCCTGCAATAAACAAACCAGACAGACACACATAAAGTCAAACACAAATGGAGATCAACTAAATCCACACACAAACACGTAATACGGCACAATGCGGCACCTTACCTAGGATGACATTTACGCCAATTTCAAATCGGTTGAGGAGCCAATACAAGCCTTCGATCTGGTGTGGCTTCAGCTCGGCAGTAACCCCGATCTCTGACGGAGCAAGTGGGCTTTGGTGATGGCGGCGATCGCTTGTGATGACGATCTGCGCCGCCGCCAGAAGCCTACGTTCGTAGTCGTCCATCGCCGGCCGCTTTGTGGGGAGAGTATTGCTGCCTTGTCGGAGAATGTTGGTCTATATTTTAGCGGTCTTTTTTCTTATGGAATCAAGGAAAGAAACATAAGGGTTCACAATTCAAAAAAGGCAAATGCCTAGGCTGTAGGACCCCTGGGCTGTGCTCCGGGACACGGGATTACTTGCTCCGTAAAACTCTACGGAGGAAAGGAAATACTTGTTCGGATTAAAAATTTTCAACGTCAATCTCGTTGCCTCTTAAATCCAAGGGTAAAGAAGGTTACAGCACTAAACACAATTCATTTTCCTTCATCCACTTCTTCCTATTCGTGCTTGTCTGGAGCAGGTGAAGATGATGGTGAAGATGATGTATAGCAACCAGGGGTAATCCTTGTTTGTTAATTGAGATTAGATTTACTTAGATTGTTATGTTGTTAGGGGAGCTTAATATTTTTTTATTGCGTTGGGTTTTAGGAATACACTCTATAGATATAGAATAGAGTAGGGGTTTAGATTGTGATTTCTGGTGGTTCAAACTTTGTACTTCTTTTTTCTATGAAAATAGAAGCGGCAGGCGCTTCATGCTTGTTTCAAAAAAAAAAGATGTGGCGGATTGAGTTTATTATATTTTTCTTAACAATTTTTAAACAGAATGATTAAAAATTTAAACTTTTGAAATATCTTTTTTTTATTAATTTTCTCTTTATATAGATATTAGGTCCAGCATTCATTACAAATGTCAAATTTTATTCTTCAATACTTATTAAAATTTGAACCTATAAATGTAGCGATAACGGTGGCGTCACTTGCGTGCAGCATGCTAGACACCATATTCAATCTTATAAAATAATTAATCTAAATAAAACTAGAAATGATGTTACATATAGATTAATAGTCTCAATTTAAGATAATATGTTGTGAAGGTTCTCACATTGAATTCATATATGCTGATCTTATAGAGCAAGACTAGGATCCTACTCTTATGATCGATACGGGCTGTCAAATAAATGGACAACTCAGATAGATTTGAATTACATGGGACTGATTTTTATGCAAGTTATGGACCTGATTCGTTGGTTTTATATAAACGAATCGGATCGAAAGATTAAAAGAGTAGCGGATATGGTTAAGTTGTGGACTTTTTTCTTTTGAAATTGAAAGAACTTATGACAAGGCTCACAAATTTTAGTTTTTACTGTAGCCAGGATATCGAGGCTCACAATTTTTTAATACCCTAATGATATCGAGGCATAGCCTACATGACGCAATAACCACATTCCCAACTGCCCGGTTGTTTTGGACCCTAAAAAGTCAGAAATAACAAATCGTTTAAATAACGAATGATTATTCAATCATAAATCCTAAAAAAATCAAAGTAAATCGAATATGTTCAAATTGTGTACTTTCAGCTCTAATCATCTGAAATATGCATCTCTTTTATTCAACTTATGACAAATGTAACACGTTCGAAGTGCTCTGCAACATAAATAAATAAAAGTGAAGTTAATTATTGTGTATATATTAAGTGCGCACTTAATTTTTGTATATATATTGAATGTGTGCAAAAAAAAAAGAAACTACTGACGCATCTCTAATGGATCTGTTGTGATGTGATCTGCATTATTTCTGTGATTCAGAGAACCCACGAGCCAACCCCTTACTGCATAGGCTTTTGCATCACAAGCATATACCAATGACCCATACAATTCAACCAATATATACATAAAAATATCTATAATGAATACAATGAACATATTAGTCATATATAAACTAAGTTATATAATTTAGAATTTAATTATTCTTATCCCTCAAGACATGACAGAAGAATGAATGATGATCTCTGACTACGTTAATGAATTTGTTGATGTATGTCGAACTAACATCGAAGTCTTATCTTACAATTGAATATTAAGTTATCGAATTATTAGAAAAACAGCAAGCACATAAATGCTTACATGTAGAAGACCTGTAGTATTGAGACGCCGAGTTGAGTGTCGTTCATCATCTCGATTATTTCATCAATTGACATTCATATGGGACCGTCATTGTTATTGTTGAACAACATCTCGGTGCCGATATAAAAACCTAATTTGCCGACGTGTTGGGACATCAACACACTGTACACAAATTAGGAAGCTTCGTTGAGCCTTTTCAATGTTGCATTGTCGAGGAGCACCTTGCAAACTCTCGACATGCCAGTTTGCGTCGGCTCCTTCTGCTTTGGCTCGACCTTCTTCTGCTTCGGCTCGACACCATTTTGCTTCACTTTCGGCGTTATCTCTTGCGCTTAATAAAAACACAAATCAGAAAGATAAATCATTGATCAAGATAGGGACAAGCAAGTTATTTTTCACCCTTACAACTCATATTTTTAGTGGCACATTCTACATATTCTGCAATTCCTACCAAGTATTCATCTCAAGTTTGTCGACTTTCATACATCCACATGCTACGGAGATCCATCTTAAAACAATAAATTATTCTCAAGTCATCTATGGTTTAAGACCTCACGTACTTTGTCTCATAACGTTTGAACTCACCAATCATTCTAACCCACTCTTTGTATACTTTGTCCCATCAGTGGACATACAATAGTTGCAATCTAGCATTTGAAAAAAAATCCGGCAAAGTCCCCTTAGTTCCCCTAATACGCGGGCACACATTTGCATGCACACACGTACTAGTGGGAACAAAAGGAGAAATACAAAATCGCATTATTCTCAAAGCTAGATTGCAACTACTGTATAACCACTAATATTTAATCCCATTTTTTATTAGAAACCGGTGATAAAAAAGTTTAATACCGGTTAGTAAATAACAACCGATGATAAAATGTTTTAATACCGGATGTTAATACACATCCGACGCTAAAGGTATAACTTTTAATATCAGTTACACCACAACAACCAGTGAGAATTTTTTTAATGCGGGATCCTTGTTAAAATCCGATGTTAGATATATGTTTTAATGTCGGACATTTGTATACAACCGGTGTTAATTAAAAAACTATTTTTCCCAAAAATAACAACCTTTTAATATCAAACTTTCATTATATATGTGACGTTAAGTTTTACAAAAAATTTCGATAATGCCTCTGATTTTTTTTAGTGTCAGTTATCAAAATAATCTCATGATAAAAAAAACGACACTAAAATTCTTTTCTGTTGTAGTATTTATTTTGACTTGTTCATTTTGATTGACAAGAAGGAATGCAAGGCTTCTAAAGCTTTACATGTCATTTTCCTTAATTTCCTCCACTAATCCAGAAAAGCTCTTTTAACATCACCGGTTACTCTCTAGCTATCTTTTAACGGCTATTATTGAAGCATTTTTGCAAAAATTCCGCTTCTGTCTATTCTGACATTATGCTTAAAATGTAATAATGCTTAACAATATACATTTTCATCCTCAGATCTTGGTATATTACTATATTATTAATTGTTCAAAAAATATCCAATATAGCGTTAATTAATTTTGCAGTATATCAAATTTGTATATTACTACATTAGTTTTGGAACACAAATTTTGGTTCAGTGCGCACACATCGGACGACCCACATTTTCTCCAGCGTCGGTGTTGCGCTCCATCGAATCTCGGTTCAAGCCGACACACCCGCTTCCATAGTTTCATTAGCAAAGCTACAAACTACAAACTATGTTTAGCACATAACATCTCTACCATTAATATCCAATAAATTAAACAAAAAGATAAGGCATCTCAATGTCCACGAATCTCCACAAATCTCAATGTGTGTCGGAGGGTTCAGATGCAAAAGCACGGTGCATGCGCATTCACCACAGTTTTGTTCTTTAAAAAATAAATAAGACAAAAAAAAGGAGAATAAGAGAAAAAAAAAATGAGAAAATCGAATTTTTTTCTCTATTAGTTGATACTTAGAGGTGACAGAACCCGATTCGATTCGAGAAATCCGTCCGCCTAAATTCGATCCGGCCTGATATTTTGATAAAGTCAAACTATCCAAATCCGACCCAATTCGACCCGAGATGATTCGTAACCCGAGACGAAGCGACACATGAGCGACCTGAGCCCGACCCGACCAGGGACGACTCATAACCCAAGATGGTGCGACACATGAGGACCCTAGCCCGACCCGACCCGAGATGACCCGTAACCCGAGATGGAGCGACACATGAGGACCTGAGCCCGACCCGACTTGACCTGATAAACCTGTAAATTGAACTAATCCTATCTTACCTACATCATAATCTAATTTTACTAACAAATTAACATATACAAAGTCAAGATTTACTAACACAATTCAATAACGCGACCCAATCTTGTCCGACTGAACTTAAAACTCAAAATAATACTTGAAATTTGTCGGTGCAGCCCGACCCGAATCCGGCCCGGTCTCGCCCGACCCGACCCAAGACCCGAAAATTGTCGATGCAGCCCGACCTGAAACCCGGTCCGATCTCGCCCGACCCGACCTCGCCCGACTCAATCCATGACCCGAAGGTTAACACATGACGACCCGAAACCCGATCCGACCTCACCCGACCCAATCCCAATCCGACTTTTCTAAACAATCAAACTAACTCGATCCGACCGAACCGGACCCGAACCCGAACCCGTCCAACCTACCCGACTTGCCAACTCTGTTGATACTACGCATTCTACACATTCCTCTAAATCAAATGTAAACGATGAAAGAAATTGTAGTCTTCGTTCCATTCTCCACACCTTCAACTACTCCATCTTCCATGATTTCATGGTTGGGTGCTGGAGGTGCATCATGACCTTCATCTTTTCGAGAACATCTTTACGGAGCAGATATGCCATATCGCATGAAACACATGTACAGATTTGAAATAAATTGTATATTCTGATTTATCCGTTTATTCGTTTATTTCCATATAGTCCATACAAAACCAGATAATAATATTCCTCAAAGTCACAATTATGAAGAAGAAAGCTTAATGCACTTTCCAGTAGTTGTGTAAATTATAAGTGTTTATATGGAGTAAATTGATAATAATAATGTAATCAGAACTGTTCTTGGCCTAGCATCAAAAGAGCAACAAACTTCAAGCGGAAGTCTCGTGTTCGAAATTCAATGAAAGTAAAAAATAACTGAAAAATTCTAGATCACTTTGATAATATTTTAGATCAACGACCACTCATCTATTCTTAAAATAATATAATAATAATGTAATACGAGAGAATATCCCAAAACTGTTTCCTAAATTGAAGCTGATAGAAAATATGGTTAACTGATCCATCAGTAGTGCAAAATGTACATGTAAAGAACTTTGCCAACCCTTATGGAAGGTTTTCATTTGTTAGAATTTTATTATCAACAACATCCGTAAAAATGGCTTGACTTTAACAGGCATTTTGCAGAATTTTTTTTTTTGGTAATTATGAAAATAATAGTGATAAAAGTAGTCAAGGAGAACAAATTTTTAGATAAAATGACTATAACGTTAGATTTTCTACCGTGCGGCAACTTTTCTTTTCGCCGCACGATAGAAAATCTACCGTGCCCCAATTCATATCTTAGCCACAATTCCATTTAAAAAATTTCTTGCTTTGACTATGTACAAAAGAATATTTTCGATCATGACTATGCAGAGAAAAATATTTCAGTCCTGATCATAAGCTCTTTAATTAATTAATTTAATTTAAAACAAATTGTCATTGTATTAAAAAAATATTACGCGCTGATGCATCAATTTATCTCAAGCATAAATTATATTAATTTATTTATTAATTCATCAATAAATACTATTAATGGTTATAGTTTGAAATTATTTTACTACATGGTCACTATCATAAATATTATTTATATGAGGTCATCTTTGTAGAATTTTGTAGGAAAAGACATTTCTTTCCACGTTAGAAATTCTACCGTGCAAACATTTTAAAAAAATGTCGCAAGATAGAAAATCTATCGTACAACAAAAAAAGCTGCCGCGGGTAGATTTTCTACCGTTCTGACAATTCGATCGAAAATTTGATACCCCTTAACTATTTTTATTACTATCATTCTCATAATTACCAAAATAAAAAAAAATTGAGCATTTTGAGTGCCAAAACTGAATTTCGTAAATTACTAGTAACACTTCCATTGTTCAAATTTTTAAAAAAAAATCCACATTATGTTGTCCTTGTTGATATTTATGGAGTATTTGTGATGAAAATAAAGAAGAAATAAGAATGAAAATCTAATATTGATATTGTATCTTTTTGTTATAAGATGTTTACATGCTTTTATATTGACTCCACCCTAGTAGTAACAAGTCTAATTATTTGACTGTTAGAGGTAACTGTAAGGATACTAAAAAGTCCAAAAGGTACAAATTCCCTATACTAACTAAATCTCTTATCGGGTCTTTCATTCGTAACCTGTTAAAATTTATTTTTATGATTTTTCACGCATCGACTAAAATAATAAACAATAATAATATATGAAACATTTTCCAACACTCTCCTTTAAACTAGAATTGATCGAGATTTGTAATATAGTACCGGCAAAAGGACCACTTAGCTGAAAAAATCGTACCAGCAATTGGTGTACAACAATAACCAAAACAAAAATTAAAACAACAACAGAAACCCTCTAATCCCTAAGATACAACAAGAATCAAATGCCATAGCAGTTCAAACCAACAGAACCAAAACAAATACCAATAACCAGTATATGTCCATACCAGAAAACAATTACAGCAACAAATCAAGCTCAATATTGCCAAAAAATACAGAAAACAAAAAGAGACCATATCACCAAAGGTGGAGAGTGTCAGAAAGCTAGTGAACTAGTTGGTACTAGCAAAGAGCAAACAAAAAAACAAGTAAAATACACCACTTAAGTCTAATAGCAAAGAATGTTATAATAATGCTATATCAGTGAAGCCAACAAAATCCAATTGACAACTCATTACTAGCAAACCAAAAAAACAAAAAAAAATATTAGATTTCAGAAACCCTAGAATCAGAGAAAAGAGTGGCAGTGACAAATCAGCAAGCCCATTGCAGTTGTGACTGGTCTCAGTGAGGAGTAGTCACGTGGAATGTTGTGAGCCATCAACCACACTTAACCACACAAGTGCAACAACTGCTGGGATTCGAACCCTAGACCTCAAGTGTTAGAATCAGATCCACAAATAGGCTTCCACAAGAAAATAGCAAAAAATCAAAATCGTGGTACTACGAGACCGCATATCACGAAAGCTGCATCAAAAAGCCAGCAAAAACAAAGGCTTTCGAGTCACATAACAGTGACTAACACAGTTACAACCCAGAAATAGTGAGGAGCCCTGTACCAGCACAAACATAGAAAAAACCTTATACCAGACAAAAATAAGTTTTAGAGCTAAGAGAGCCACATAATCTCATGTCTAAAAACAGAACCAGAAAAAAATTGTACCATATTTGGTACACAACAAGAATCTAGTGTGCATCTGTTTCTATTAGAGCACACCAGAAAAGTACAACAAACCCACAATCCTAGCTTTATATAGTACCGGCAAAATGACCACTTAGCTTAAAAAACCCTACCAACAGTTGATGTACAACAATAACCAAAACAAAAATTAAAACAACAACAGAAACCCTATGATCCCCAAGATACAATAAGAATCAAATGCCATAGCAGTTCAAACCAACAAAACCAAAACAAATACCAATAACCAGTATATGTCCATACCATAAAACAATTACAACAACAAATCAAGCTCAATATTGCCAAAAAAAATACAGAAAACAAAAAGAGACCATATCGCCAAAGGTGCAGAGTGTCAGAAAGGTAGTGAACTAGTTGGTACTAGCAAAGAGCAAACAAAAAAACTGGTAAAATACACCACTTAAGTCTAACAGCAAAGAAGGTTATAACTATAATATATCAGTGAAGTCAACAAAATCCAACTGACAACTCATTACTAGTAAACCAAAAAACAAAAAAATATTAGATTTTAGAAACCCTAGAATTAGAGAAAAGAGTGGCAGCGACAAATTAGCAAGCCATTGCGGTTGTGACTGATCTCGGTGAGTAGTCATGTGGGCTGTTGTGAGCCGTCGACCACACTTAATCACACAAGTACAACAACTGTTGGGATTCAAACCCTTGACCTCAAGTGTTCGAATCGGATCCACAAATAGGCATTCGCAAGAAAATAGTAAAAATAAAAATCGTGGTGCTACAAGACCACAGGTTATGAAAGCTGCAGCAAATAGCCAGCAACAACAGATGCTTTCGAGTCAAATAGCAATGACTAGCATAGAGCTACAACCCACAAATAGTGAGGAGTCCTGTACCAGCAAAAACAGAGAAAAAATCTTATACCAGACAAAACAAAGTTCTAGAGCTAAGAAAGCCAAATAATCTCATGTCTAGAAACATAGCCAGAAAAAACCCATATCAGATTTGGTACACAACAAAAATCTAGTGTGCATCTATTTCTATCAGAGCACACCAAAAAATACAACAAACCCGCAATCCTAGCTTGTATATAGTACTGGCACCACTTAGCTAAAAAATTGTACCATCACTTGATGTACAACAATAACCAAAACAAAAATTAAAACAACAACAGAAAACCCTCTAATCCCCAAGATCCAACAAGAATCAAAATCCATAAGAGTTCAAACCAACAAAACCAAAACAAATACTAGTAACTAATATTTGTCCATACTAGAAAAATAATTACATCAACAAACCAGGCTCAACATTGCCACAAAACACATAAAACAAAAGAGACTATATCAACAAAGGTGGAGAGTGTCAGAAAGCTAATGAACTAGTTGGTACTAGAAAATATTAAACAAAAAACTCGAAAATACACCAGTTAAGTCTAACAACAAAGAAGGCTGTAATAATGCTATATCAGTGAAGCCAACAAAATCCAACTGACAACTCATTACTAGTAAACCAAAAAACCAAAAATATGAGATTTTAGAAACCTAGAATTAGAGAAAAGAGTTGCAGCGACAAAACCAGCAAGTCATTGCGGTTGTGACTGGTTTCATTGGGGAGCAATCATGTGGACTATTGTGAGCCGTCGACCATGTTTTGCCTAGAGGGGGGTGAATAGGCACACTAAGAGATTCTAGGGTCCTTTTTGCAAATTTGCACAATTCAATTTCAATCTCAATTTATACCAAATCACTAAATCTACTTAAGATAAATAAATTGCAGAAATTAAGAATAAATAGAGTTTAGGAAGATCAAAAAGTGCGTAGAACGCTTGACACCCAAAATGATAACGGAGTTCGGCTATTGACGAGCCTACGTCTCCGGGACTCCCGATCCCCCGACTTAGTAATAGGATCGAGCCGTTTACACTAACACCAAAGAGTATTCTTTTACAAGGTCGAAATCTAGCTCTTTACACACAAAGATAAGAGACTAGATCCGTAGGAAGTGCACGAAAGCAATATAAGAACTAGAGCTACAAAATCTCTCAATTTCACAAGTTATTTGGCTAATTTAGAGTATTTGAGCTTGAGTTATTTTTTACTTAATCAATGGCTTAGCAAAAGATGAATAATGGAGGCTGCTGCTAGGGTTTTGAATATTGCAAGAAGAGAGAGTTAAAATGGTAACACAAATCAGCTTATATAAATCACCAGCCAAAATCTTTCCAAAACAGTGTTTTTCGGGTTTAACCGTTATAACGCTATATAACCGTTATAACGGTTAGTTCAAAATCTCAGGAGTATTGGACAGTATGAACTAACCGTTATATAACTGTTATAACCGTTATATAACGCTTGTTTCTGGAAGTTGATTTCTGAATTTTGAGAGATGGTCAAATTTAATATTTGGTCTAAGCGTTACGACGGTTATAACCGTTATATAACGTTTGCTTCTGGAGTAAAAATCTAAGGTCTGAAAATTGAATTAATCAGGACATTGAACCAACCGTTATAACAGTTACTGACCGTTGTATAACTGTCACACCCCAGAAATAATAACTAACTTAAGGGTGTAAATCCCGCCACGTGTACTTGATTACAAGTACACGAAAGGCTTGATTGGCCACTCAGAAATACATATAAGATTTATTTATTATACTTAATTTTAAGGAAAAGCACACACATTTCACACAGTACATGATCATCCAACAAATACATATATAAAATCCAGCGTCTGGATACAAAATTTACAGCGGAAGCTAAACAAAAATAAAATACATACAGAGGAGGACGATCCCATCAAAGGACGTGGGACTGATCTTGGCTAACCTACTACACACTAATCCTACAGAAGAAATGAAGAAACAAAAGAAGTGATCTTCAAAACGGAAGACGCCTGGGACTCCATCCTAGCGCTCTCCTCTGAACATCAAAAGAATATCTTGCTCCTTACATGGACCCCACAACCAACCGTGGAACGTGAGTAATTTATAAAAATTACTCAGTGTGGATTAAGGTCCAGCCTTTGAGATTATATCCGATTCAAGATTGGACCATTCACTTTTACTGAGATTAACTAACATTTAAATGCTACACCTAAATGTGTATTTGTCCACCATTAATCAATTTAATGTTTTATCCAAAGGACGATACGAGAAAGAAACCCAAAAGTAATATGAGGAATAATAGTATATATAGGTAGTAAGATGATTTAATATCAAGGCTCCCAGACAAAGAAACGATTTGTCAAATTAGAAAACCCCGGGTGTAGGACTTCATGATTCGCCCCCTTAGACGGGTCGTAACCACAAGCCTAAGGGTATTGTTAGGCGGGTCCCAGATCAACCACAGGCCCAACGTAATTGTTGGACGGGTCTCAAATCAACCCCAACCTAACTAAAATCTGAGTTTCCAGAACGAAACGCCCTGGTAAATGTAGAGCGGCTATAAAAGCACACACTCGGTCAAAAAGCGAACCGAGAAGCCTACCCTCACAAAAGATAAGAAATTAAATTAAACTCTCGGTCTCAGCCGTCATACAGAAATAAGGAACCGACTACCCGTTTGAATAATAATAAAAAGGGAACTCCATGTACTAGTTAAAGCCAAGGGGAGGCCCAGATTTCCCCGTTACTTGCTAAGAGTTATTAGGGGAACCCCTTCGAATATTTAGAGATCTCAAATATCGTCTAATAGAAATATATAAAGAACGGAATAGCTCCAATACTTCACATATGACATGCAATACTCTAAACTGAGAAACCGAACCTTAATCACTCAAAGAGGAATTATATAATACTAGATAATAAGGATTTTGAGAATAAAACTCTCTAATTGGCACTACGAGTCATCAAGTGATGATCATCGTTGGTGAGGATTAGTCGAATGTCCTTAAGGACATCCCGTTGAGAATATCCCATGGGCTATGTCAGACACCATGACACATACTCCCTCCACGATGCCCTCAGACTACATCCAATCTAAAACTCACCGGCCCGACTCTCATCACTCCCGACGAGTATAGATATATAATATTTATACGCATCTACCTATAAATACTCTAATAGCCTATACGATCCATATATCGGATCTTACGTGCAATATGAATGCAGATGACATGCCATTGCAGGTTGGTCTAAATAGTTGGTTCAGTTACCAATATGCATTCATGACAGTTCAAGATCTACGGGCCTGATTATACATTGTTGGTAATTTGGTACTGCAGTTCAATTTAGGTAAAGACTGGTAGGTCCTAAAGAAGAGAGAAAGGAATATAATCCCCAGGAATCCACACCTGGAATGAAGCGTGCTACTCTAACGGGGGATTCGCTGCGTCCGCGCTAGGATCAGCGTCGTCAGTAACAGTGTAGATCTTGTCCACAGCGTGTGGGTCCGAGTCCACTAAGTCACCTATTTATATGTTTCGGGTTTTGTTTAGTCAGTTCGAAAGATTTACTGAGAAAGGAAGGTACGAAAAGATAAAGGCGTTTGAGACGTCCTTGATGCTCCTAACATAATTTACTTAGTAATTTCACTTAGTCAAATCTCGCGTGCAGGGTCCGTGCTGCACGGCGAGTGTGTGTTCAACTCACATATCTCTTTTATTTATATGTTATTTTATAACGTGTTACTATTTCCATTATTCAGTGTGACGTCAGGTCGATAATGTGTAGAATATAAATAAAACACAGCACAATGAAAGCATGTTATAAATTCAATTACTTTTAGTTGGACTTTTATTTGAAACCAAATCAAAGAAGAGAATAAATTATTAGTCTATTAATCGATGTGTATTTAATATTGTGCTTCTAAAGGAATTTATCGATATATATATATATTACTAGATTTGACTAGTCGTTTAATATATAATTAAGTGTGCATTAAACGTATTGTATTTAGATGTTACTTATATACAATTATGTGTATCTTATTTATTTATAATATAGAGAAATTGATAAATATATATATTCATGCTTATTCTACCACTTAGTCATACTTACGTTTGTGTGTTGTACGCAATTGATTATAGAGTGTGATACAGAGAAATTGATCAATATATATATATATATATATATATATATATGGGATAGGCTATCGTGCACTATAGTGCCAAGGCTCTTTTGGCATTAGACTCTTCTTAACCGTTTGATTTAAAATTTTCTAGCCATTCATTTGGGTGCCTTCTTAATATTACGAACGTAATGGTACTATTCCCTCTTCTGGTACTTTTCCCCCTTTATCGCCTATACTAAGTACACATCTCCCAAACTTCAAGCTTTTCAGGTTTAATTTACCCCTTTCGTTATTCCTCTATGACCGTTCCCTCCCTGTTTTCCTAGAAATTATGAAAGAATTTAGAAAGCCATTACTAACCAGAAGTCAAGAGTAATAAACGTAGCTCTGATACCAAAATGGTGATCGCGCGGAAGTCTGATCGGCTCAAGCTCTCGGACAAATTGTGTACTGGAAACTTGAGACTTAGGGAAATTTAGAAGCTAGAAACTTGATTTTATTTAACTGGAAGAAGTAAGCTCTCAGATGATTTCTGATGTGCTTGCAACTTCATAAGATGTTACAATATATAGACTTGAGATAGGATCTCTGTTATTGCACCGGGTGCGCATTGGGCCCCATCGTCATGCAAATAAAGAGGTATCAACTAACTCTTGTCTTCCACTCAAAATAAAAAGATGCGTCGGCACACAAGACGGCATCTTAAAATAAAAAAGAAAAACCACTCAGAATAAAGTAGATGCTCCAGCACACTAAGGAGTCATCTCAAAAGAAAAAGAGGAACTTTAATAAAGCAGCTTTTAGAAGTGGGTTTCTCCGTAGCTCTCTATTAGTGTGTCGTGGCATTGGATGAGTGCCTGTATGCTAGCATCCACCCTTCCTAACATGTCACTCGCCCAATTGTCTTTTGTTGCTATTGACTCAAGCCTTGTTTTCTGGAGATACTTCATGGCAATAAGTATTTCTACTTGTATGCAAGTTTTACAGGCTTGTTCTTTGTACAGATCGGATAATCTGCTAGTCATAGCGTTTTCTTCTTCAATGCTTCTTGGGTAACATACAAAGGTGTCTTCTGTTGTATGCGAGTATCGGGCTAATGGAGCATTTTGCCCACACAGTGCTTCCCAAGCTTCTGCTTTGTTAAATGCTTCCCTGACCCTTCGTGGTTCACTTATTATGATTCTCCTGAGTCCTTCCATTTTCCTGTAAAAACTAAAAAAAATAAGATAACACACTTATTAGATAAATGTGATGGTTTGTTTCTGCGGTCCACCACTTCCGCAATCAAAACATTCAATTTCTTTCTAATAGAAAAGAAATCTTTTCTATTAGTTGGCACAAGTTTATGAAAACTTCCTTGTTTGGTGCCTGGGTTACTTCCCCAATTACTTCTTCAAGATTTTTCAGACATGCGTCAGTTATTTCACTGCTTCTGGTATAAACCATATTAGCAGTTAATCTTGAAAGTGCATCAGCGAGTACGTTTAGTTTGCCATCAATGTGCTCAAAATTGACTTGTACTCCTGTAACAGTTATAAAATCAACAAAGTTAATCCATCTGACTCTGGACGGTTTGTTCTGCGCTGATTTGTTGTAGAAGCTGATGATAGCTTGACAGTCTGTTCTAAGGGTTATTTCTTGTTGATCAAGATAGTGAATCTTGAGAGCTTTCATCGTCTCCATACATGCATGGATTTCAGCGTCTATTGTCGATTTTATTACCGGGAATTTCCCACTGGCATAAGCACAAACCCGTTCTGTGTTCCTGGGATCATTCTTCTTCTTCTTCCACTTACAAACACCGCCCCATCCTTCCATACACCCATCTGTTTCAAGAACAATATAGGATCCAGGAGGTGGTAATTCAAGATCAGGAAGATTTTGTACCAGCTCTTTTATCTTGCTGATGAGCTGATAATTAGAGGGTTTTAGCCTCTTGTCTCCATGAGGGCTTATTTTGGAGTATAATGGCCCAAGGAGAGTTCCCAGATTAGGAATGTAGCTTCTCGCATAATTCAGTATTCCCAGCCAGGATCTGAGCCCAGCTTTCTCCTTCATCTTTTCGTTGTCAAACTGAACTATTTTCTTGATTATATGGGGCTGAAGTTTGATCTTACTTTCACCGATTACTGCCCCAAGGAATTCAATCTCCTTTACCGCGATTTTCATCTTAGTAGGAGATAGCACCAGTCCCCATTTTTCACATATCTCCAACATTTTACTCAGATGTGTTGCGTGTTGTTCTTCTGTTTCTGAGAAAATGAGGATATCATCAATGTAAACTGCTATAAAATCCTCTGTACCTCTAAAGCAGTTGTCCATCTTCCTTTGAAATACCGCTGGTGCATTTTTCAGGTCAAATGGCATGACTAGCCATTCATAGAGTCCTCCAGGTACCACAAATGCCGTCCAGGGTATTGACTCTGGATCCATGGCAACTTGATGAAATCCGCTTTTTAGGTCGAATTTCGAGAATATCTTGTTGTTGCCAATCTTCTTCAGGATGGTGTTAATGCCTGGTAGACTGTACTGGTCTTTGTGTGTGTTGTCATTGAGGGTGCGGTAATTAAAGACCATCCACTCCTTCCCTTTGACCTCTTTCTTTGTAACCGGGTCTATGGTTGTACCCGAATTTACCATTATGGCCATGGTTCTATGCCTGCTTGTGCTTGATTGGATTACCCCAATTTTCAGTAACGCTTGCACATGCCTGTCAAATTGTTCCTTCATAGCCGGGGTAACATGCTTTAAGGGTTTGTCTTGTATTGTGATATCTGGGTTTATGATATCCAGTTTGCATGTTACTTGATTTTTCGCCCAGTGTTTAACCGGGTTATCACCAATATAGCCCTGCTCCCTCAGTCTTCTTAGCAGGTCTCTGAATTTATTCTTGAACCATGGTGACTCATCACCACAGTTATAGGCAACGGCTTCTTTGACCTCTATGTATAAAAGCTCAGATAGGTCAAGTTCTTCCACTGCTGCCTGAGAAATGATCTCAGCATTTGCCCTGTTGGTTATTGTTGTTACATTTTTGTAAAATGTAACCATCTGCCCTTCGATTCTCAGTCCACCTTGCATTGCTCTGATGAAATTGCATCCAATTAGCATTTGGACACCTCCTTCCTTGCCCATCGGGAATGCATATGTAAATGGGATTCTGAATTTGTTGTCTTCAATAGACATCTGCCCATTCTTCAGTTTCAGGTTTGCGATTTGCTGAGAGTTTACCCCATTTATCTGTATAGGGTATAGACTTGGCTCCAAAGCCTCAGGGGGTATAAATTCTTGGTTTACACAGCACACCGTAGCGCCTGTATCTAATATCGCCTGAATTTTAAAAGGATTTACCCCTGGTATTTCTATCTGCAGTTCAATGTTGTACAACCTGTTGATTACCCTTCTTCCTTTTCTAGGATCTGGGACTGTAGTATTTATCTCGTCATCGGAGAGTTTATTGGCCATCTCTTTTATTATAAGTTTCTGATTTGGATTGGCCTTCTTGGGAAATGCAACATTTGGTGGGGATTCATCACTATCATCTGAATCGACTTCTACTTCTCCCACCACCTTACGCTTGCCTTTTATATCCATCTTGGTCATGTCTGCTACTAGCTCATTCTCCAACAATTGATCCTTCAATCTTGCGTTTTCGGCTATGAGATACTGGATATAGCTTAAAAGCTCATTGATAAGCTCATCCTTGCTATCATAAGGACTTAGATTTTGTATTCTTATCATGATTTTTCTTCCCAATACAAACCTTGAACACATGGGACACACAGTCATCTTGCATTTTGCACAGTGCGCCCTCATTTTGCTGTTCGTCGTCTCTAGACAACAGTTACACCTTTCGCAACCTCGTGGTATTTCACCATTATCCTCCCATGAATGTTCACAATTCCTCATTTTAGTAGGTAGGTTTGGTTGCTTTCGCTATGATGGCGTTTCTTCTTGGAGCATAAAGATTGATTCAAACGGTGTATCTCCAAGTTCCATGATAACTGTTCTTGCGTTGCCAACCTCACCCTCCGAAAGTGAGCATATAGCGTCACTATCCGGTTCGTTTTGGTCAACAGACAAGATATCCCAGTCATCATCTAGGTCAAGGTTCTCAACAATTGCAGCCCTTGCAATGTTACCTTGTTTTCTTCTGAAGTCTCTGGCGAAGTGACCTTCTTCACCACAAATAAAGCATTTGCATTTTCTCACCTTGTCCGCGTTCTTTCTCTTGAATACTCTTATGTGAGATTCATGTGGTTTTCCGCGATAGGTTTTTGCTTTTCTGATCCCATATTTCTTATTCTTCTGGTAGTAGCCTGGAATTGGGATTTTGCTACAAAAGGATAGATCTTTCAAACTTCTTTGTAGCGCTGCTCTCTTGCATGATTCTGTCAGGTACTGGTATGAAAAGTTAATTCTTGGCAGTACTCCGACAGTGCTCCCCGGGTACTTCTCCATGTACGCTCTTTCTAATTCTTTTCCGATTAGAGGGGGCATCTTTCTGAAAAATTTCTCAGAGAGCTCAGGACTGATATACATACGTCCTGACTTGGCTGCTAGGACCTTATAATCATTCATGTAGTCAAATAGGTCCTTCATGTTATTGCATGCTAATCTCTCAAGATCATTGTATGCTTGATCTTGCTCTACTGTCGAACCCTGGTAAGGGTCCTCAAGTAGGATTATCCTTCTAACCTGGGAAATAACATTCTGTGGATCATCGGCAATATTCACCAATTCTTCATATTCTTGGGGATACGCCATTCGCCATTGTATCCACGTCTTTTTCTCTACCTCTCCCAGTAGATTCTCAATGTAAATGACCTTGCTTTTATTATCAGCCCAGTTTCTTTCGTTAACAAGGTTTAGGGTGATTGACTCCCACCTGGAAATCACATCACTGTACTGCACTATATCCTCAGGCAATACGAGCATAGCGCCGTGGTTTGCTTGCGCTGAAGGAAGGTTGAACCTTTCGTTGCTTTGTTGTGCAAACCCTCCTTTGAATCTATTAACTCTAGCTCTTATTTCTGGGACATCGAGTTGTTGATGGTTTTGTCTTAGACTCCCTGGTGGGTACATTGGGGGTCCCATCATTGGCTCTCGCGGTCTGCTAGGTCCAGTTGCTGTGGATTGGGTTGAAAGGATTGTTTCAATTTTTGAATCAAGGTTTTTGAGCAATGGATATTCCATCCCTGCTAGAATGGTTTCGGTTTTGACCTCCTCTCTTCCATCCTTCTGAGAGAATGGGTTTACCCATTCCTCTTCACTGGAATCATTGTATTCATCCCAGATTGGTCCGGCATCTTCTTCAGCCGACTGCTTTTCTCTTGGTAATGCTGCCAATAATTGCAACATCTCGAGTTCATCATTATCTTCATCTTCATCCTGTGACTCGTGCCAGTCACAAAACATCATTAGGACTGATTCCTCACCTAGGACCTCTTCATCAGCTTGGCCTACTATCACTTCTTCTAGTGGCGCGGTTGATGAATATCCGCCAAATCTTACTGCCAAGGACCCATCAGTTCTGGTCCTTATCCTTGCTGTCTGAGGATTCTGTACGGCTGGTGCTGTTGCTGGCCGTATTATCCATTGCCTGCCTCTTAGCTCCTCAGTTGACCTCATCTGGCCTGGAATTGCTCGAATCCCTCTACTTGCTAGGTGTTCTGCAACTCTCTCCACATTGTATCTGAAGTTTGTGTGGCTTGTATTTGATAGCCTTCCTATCAACGAACTTGAGAGCAGTAAATTACTCTCTCCTCCTTGCCAACCATCGTAGCCATGAGTCTGTATAACGACTTGGATGTGGTTGTTGAAATCATGAACACTTAAGGTCATGTCTGGCGCTGTATACGCCAGTTGCGTACCGCCTGTCAGGTCTATTTCCATAGAACTGATTATGGCCCGATCATCAAACCATCTTGTGTCTCTTAAAACTACTAGGGCATTTACCCTAGCGTTTCTCCTGTGGAGTGCATATAGTCTTATCATCACAAGACCTATATGCAGATGCTGCAACCCTTCTTGTACCAACTGGTTGTAGCTTTGTTGCGAGATAAATGGTAGCTCCACCTGAGCTCCATCTGTAACTAATACTCTTTCATCTGAGTAGTGTTGGTATACTCGATGATTTCGTTCAGACCATCCAGCCTGGTATAAGGTCTCAGCTGGAACTTGTTGAGCCCTTTTGTACTGTGAATGGTTGAGCTCAACGTCTGGATTTAGTTGGGACTCCAGACTTCTTCTGTAATGCCTTCTTCCTGGCA
>CAXKVX010002874.1:0-42369 GCA_964058865.1 Eleocharis quinqueflora | reverse complement strand
GACATGTGTTGTTAGTATCTTATCAGATCAAATATAACATGTTATTTTGTAATTTTTAAATCTGATCTTCAATCTAGTGATTAGTTTTAAATCTGCTGACAGACATTTTTAAATCTGTTAGATATAAATACATATAAAAATATATAAATATTTGATGTTGATTTTAATTTATCTGATGCAGATTTAATTTTCAGATATATTAACTGTTAGATATAAATTGCTAGCTTTGCAGTTTATCAAAGTTGTGCTGATTTTTTTAGCAAATTTGATATCCATTTCGAGTTTGAGCCATCTCTAAATAAAATTCAGATCCTTTGTTTTGGTTGTGTTGAATTTTGGATTTCCTCAGATCAAGGAATATTAAGTTCAAAGAAGTTTGACTATGATTTATCAAGTCAGCGCAAAACTTTACTATATCTCTATGCAGATTTAAATTGTACCTAGTTAAGATATCTACTAGTAATCGTGTTCGTGCATAACAACGGAAGAAAATTATGTAGTAGAAAAAAAATTTAGTAAAGTATTTTTCCGTAAAGCAGCGAAACGGCGTCGTGCGGCATGCAGCGGCAGAGCGGTGTCATGCGGATTGCAGCGTGAAGCAGCATAGTGGCAGAGCGGCGTTATGCGACCTGCATATGTGTCATCCGGCATCATCCGATTTCATACGGCGTCATGCAGCTGAGCGGTGTCACCCAGTTTACAGCGGCATCATGCAACTTAGAGTGTGAAGCGTGAGGCGGCAAAGTGGTGTGTAGCGGTAAAGCGGCGTCACGCGACGTGAGACGTACAACGACGGAGCGTCGTCTTAGGACGTGTAGCGGCATAGCGATGTTGTGCGGCTTGCAGCGACAGAGCAACGTCATTCGGCTTGTAGCGTGAAGTGGCGTCGTGCAGTAGAGGAGCGGCAGAGCGACGGCGTATGGTTTGCAGCAGAGTAGTGGAGGAGCGATGTCCCGCGGCTTGCAGCGGGGAGTGACGTCCTGCGGCTTGCAGAGGCGGAGAGGCGTCAGCGGAGGAGCGACGTTGTGCGACTTGCAGCGAAGGAGCGTCGTCATGTCGCGTGCAACAGCAGAGTGGCGTCATGCAGCTTGCAGCGACATAGCGGCATCATGTCGCTTCATGCAGCGTGCAACGGCGTAGCGACGTCATGCGGCTAGTAGTGGCGGAGCGGCATCATGTCGCGTCATGCGACATGATGCATAAAGTTGCGGAGCGATCATGCGATGTGTTGCGGTGTTATGTGGATTGCAACGCCATCATGCAATAAAGCCCATTAAACATTCTGAGATGTGGCCTATTTAGCGACATCATGCGACGTGTCATGCGCTGTCATGCGACATGAGGCATAAAGTACGCATAAAGTTGCTTGATTTCTTCTATGTTTGATCGACAACCGAGATTTATTCCGCCAAACAAAATAAATCAAGACATGCATTGCATGATCTAAACACTAAGCTTCTTAATAAGAAAAAGTGATAATTCAATACTGCTAATCATATTCGGCTAAAAAGTTATAATATTAGTGTATGGTTAATTATAACGAAATGTATATTAGCAGTTTGGTTGGTTTTAAAAAAATCATTTTATGTTATGAGACTAGTAAATTCAGTTTATTTAATCTGTTCTTAATAGAAAATCACCAGAGGACAAAAAATTGACAGCTCATGGTCCGGGTCATGTATTGACTGTGGACAAAAAAAGGTTCTCCGTTGGAGTTAGGTCCACATGGACCACATGCATTGTTAATATGCCAGCTCGGCACGGCTTGTATTATATTTATTGGCTTTGCTCGAGATATAATACTATATGATCTAAGTTATTCATGCAATAAATATGTTTCATTAATTAACATGCTGATTTGTTTTATTATGATATAAGTTATTCATGCACAAAATGAGTTACTAACGAGCCCGAGCCACTGAGCCAGTTCAACTAAGCTAAATTATAACGTATAAAAGTTGAATTGAATTTTTTTAACTCGAATTCATAATCATACTCGGCTTTATCCGGCTTGTATTACTGTGAACTCCGAAGAATTAAAAATCTAACTCGACGTTCTGAGTAAATGCATGGATTTCACGTTGTAAAAACAAACGAAAAAATAATTAAGTATGATATAAAATTTTAAATATGCATTCATGTCTGAACGACGAGTATGAATGCTGTGCTCAGACAACATTACGAATGCTACGTTTGGATGCAAATTCAGACTCAGTGTTCAGACGTGAACGCAGATTCCAAATTACTTGCTCTGTTTTTTTTCTTTGTCAACTTGAGTGATCTCTATTTCTGAATTCATACTTTTAGAAAATAGACATCTGAACGCATGCTTCTAGAAAAAAACACATCTGAACGTGAACGCAGAAAAATAGAGCTATGATTGTCATTTTAAAAAAAAATCATAACCACGAATATAATTCTTATTTTATTCAAGATCAAACAAAAAATTCCTTTTCTTTAATAAACTATGGATTATTTTTTGAAAAAACATAGATACGTCTAGATAAATGCTTTCTAGATACTTCACTTAATTTCACCGTTTGATTGCATTATTTGGTGTAAATTTCAATGTAATAAAAGGATGGTAATTAAATGAAGAACATGTATTTTATTTAGATATACGGATATAGCTAAATTTCCGAATTTTTATTTTATTTGGAAGAAGCGGCCTTTAGTTAAAAGAGACTAGAGTATATATAGGTCACATGCTCACAGCTATTGGGTATTGCCACTTGCCAGAAAAGGTTGATCAAGTGGAGAAATGGTGACTCGACCGTGTCTTCTCGTACCAGCAACTCAGCAAGCATAGAGATTAGAGAGAGAATTTGGTTTGTTCAGTCCTCATATCTCACAATAATAAGTGTAAACCGGCGGACCAACCGGAACCGGTCCATGTACGAATCATCCACTTGCTCTAACGAATTGAAGTCCGATCGATGATCGATCTTCGTCAAAGTCAGGCAACGCAAATTACATATATAATATAAAATAATGCGCCATCGACCATCGACCATCGTTATCTAAAGACTAAAGCTTGGCCTGCTTTTCTAGAAGATGGTCTTATTTATTTAGGTCCCACATACTCAGAGATTCCATACCATACCATACGGCATACGTCCATACCATTAGTCCATTACCCATTTCGAGGAAGGAGGAAGGGGTGATTTGAATTATTTATCAATTAACAATTAGAGGAAATAGGCCACCACCCACCAGTCTGCCTCATTGTGCTTCTTGTACCTGAGCTCCTTTTGCAAAGAAACCAAATATTTCTCCAAGGGAAGACGCCTCAACCAATGAATACCAGTGTTCTTTTTCGAGGAACCAAACCATTTCAATAGACTGCTGCTGTGCTGCAGTTTTCTTCCTCAAAACACATAGCTACCAACTAGCCCTTCAAATTTCCATTCAACTATGGGGATAAATTCTATCACGAGTTTGAGATTTCCAGTGTTTTACTTTTATATATCTTCCATATACATATCTCTGGCAATACCACATTGTAGTTCGGTGTCTTTCAATTTCAATTTCTCTGATCCGAACACTGTGAACGACAATATCACCCTTCAACCCGATGCATACTACAATAATAAGGATTTAATCAGCTTGACTAAGGATTCACAAGTCTTGGGGAGTCACAACAGCACCGGAAGAGCTACATACAATCAGCCGGTGCTGTTGTGGGACAAAAATAACGGAGAGGTAACAAACTTTACAACCCAGTTCTCTTTTCTCATACAATCCACATCTAACTCTAAGTACTTCGGTGATGGCTTCACGTTCTTCCTCTCTCCATACCCATCTCAGATACCTCCAAATTCTGATGGCGGGGATCTGGGCCTTTTCAACTCCACCACTCGCTTGAATGCATCTATGAATCAGATTGTGGCAGTGGAATTCGATACCTACTTGAATGGTTTAGATCCTAATACAACAGGTTCAAATCCTTGCCATATTGGTATCGATATCGACACACGAAATTCAACTAGTTACAGATTCATTGATAATTGCAGTTTTGTTGATTCAAAAATGATTGCAAACATTGAATACAACAGTGGGCTAAAACTTTTGAATGTTCTCCTTTGGAACGAGACTGATCCAGAAACCAAATTCAGTCTCAATGCAACAGTTGATATTAGAAAAATTCTACCAAGTGTGTGTGCTGTTGGCTTCTCAGCAGCCACTGGAGCAAACTCTGAGCTTCATCAGATCTTCTCATGGTCTTTTAATTCAACCTTGGAGATGGAACAAAATTTTTCAGTTTCACCTAATTTTTCTGTTTTAACTACGTCAAAAGATAAGCATAAGGTAAGTGTACCAGTGATAGTTGGGGTAGTGGCTGGTTCATTTCTCATGTTCTTTTTAGCAGGAATCTTGATATACCATCTCAAACGAAAGAGTTTAATTAATAATACTGAAGAAATAGAGACAATTGATGATGAGTTAATTGATTATGAGTTTGAAAAAGGGAGAGGGCCAAAGAAATTTTCATATCGTGAATTGGTTGATGCAACAAATGGCTTTGTGGAGACTGGGAAACTTGGACAAGGGGGTTTTGGATCAGTATATAGAGGAATTTTAAAGGATGAAAACATTCAAGTTGCTGTTAAAAGAGTGTCAAAAGAATCGAAGCAAGGGAAAAAGGAGTATATATCTGAGGTCAAAATTATAAGCCAACTAAGGCATCGAAATCTCGTCCAACTAATTGGTTGGTGCCACGATCATGGTGAACTTTTGTTGGTTTATGAATTGATGCAAAACGGAAGCCTTGACAAGCACCTTTATAGTGAAGAAAATCTCCTAACTTGGCCAATTAGGCACAATATAGCACTAGGGGTAGGGTCTGCCCTTTTCTATCTCCACGAGGAGTGGGACCAATGTGTGGTACATAGAGATGTCAAGCCAAGCAACATAATGCTTGATTCTTCATTCAATGCTAAGCTCGGTGATTTCGGGCTAGCTAGACTTACTGATCATCACCAAGACATAGAAACGACGAATATTGCTGGCACCAATGGTTATCTGGCACCAGAGTGTCTCCTTGGCACAGAAAATGCTAGCACACAGTCTGATGTTTTCAGTTTTGGAGTTTCCTTGTTGGAGATTATATGTGGAAGGAGGCCTATAGTGCATCAAAAGGATCAAAAGAAAGTGAGTTTAGTTAAATGGGTTTGGGATTTGTATGGGAAAAACACATTACTAGAAGCTGTTGACGGTAGGCTAAATGGTAATTTTGAAAGAGAAGAAGTTGAGCACTTCATGGTTTTAGGTTTATGGTGCACACACCCCGAAAAATCCTTAAGGCCATCTATGAAACAAGCGATGAGTGTTTTGCAGTTTCAGGCTCGCATCCCGATTCTTCCTCCAAAAATGCCACTCGCAGCATATGATTCAGTATATCATGATATGCAACATTATACCTCCTCTGAGGCTACTTCAAGTGGTGTAGCAGCAACTTCCACAAAGTCAGCTCCAGCTATACCTTCTGACTCTTTTTGGCTGCTAAAACAACAAGCCAATACAATGTAAACGATGAATTTGTATTGAAATTTTCATTTTTCTTTTGTGGTGCTAAAGTAGCACGCCACATAGGTTGCCTTTAGTTTTCTGGGTTTCATTGTTCCGCTGAAATTATGTTGGTAGCATTTTTTCTGTAATAATAGTGATTAAATTGTTTTCCTAGATTGGTTATGTTTTCTTCAGATGCAAAACATGTAAGATTCAGTTACCTTCTGTTCACTTTGGTTGAGATTTGCGTCGTGATCTTCATCTTTGTATCTCTTATGAATGAAGAATTCCACATCCATAAAGTATGTCAATGCAATTTTAAATTCTCTGGTGAAGCATCTTAGATTTCTAGATTCCTTATAGAAAAAAAATGTTTCCCCGATAAAGAAAGTAAACAAACACCCACTGCTTAAGATGTATATTAAGAGGATAAAGAATCTTATGTGCAACAACTCACCAAACTGCAATTATACAATTGTCCATTTGCATCCATCAAAAGAACAAAACCAGGTTGCAGATTTGCCTTTTCCCCCAAAATCAAAACTCATGATACTCTCAAACTGAACCCAGTTCACTTCCAGATTAGTTCAGAGTTTAATATGTATTGGTCGGTCCAGGCTGTTAATACGTCTCCCCTAGAACCAGTAGCGAGATTATTTGAGAGAGATGAATCTGAAATTTGGTGACCGTGAGTGCGTGGATTGAGGAAGTATTGAGGGCATGAGAGGCAATAGCAGGTGGTTGAGGAGAGATGACAGTACCAGATTGAGAAAGTAAAATGGCGGAGAGATTCGTACCATTTTGATCAATTACCGACTGTTGCGAAGCGGTACCAGAAACGGTACAATGTGTTATCTGCTGATGTGGTTGTGCTGTTGAAACTTGGAATTGGAAGAGGAGAGAAGATTGAAATAAATGTGAATTCGAAATCTGTAGGATTAAATCTTTTAAAGCAGGTAAAGAACTGACTACTGAGACCTGAATGGAGACTTCGGACTTCGGTTCGTTTAAATAGAACCAGGCTTAACAGTTTTTTACTTGACCTACGAGCCGAAAATTGGATATAAATAGATAATAAGAGGTTCCCCAAGTTGGTAAAGTTATTCATACTTAATATACGCACTATATATATTGAAATTTATACTTATTTAAGTTTCATAGTGTTTAACATTTTTATCTCTTTTTTTTCAAAACCGAATACCTAATAATAATAATAATAATAATAATAATAAAAGTAATATTTTTACAATTTTTATAAAAATAATAAAAAATAAAAATATTGTCTATCAGTAACGACAAATATGATCGTAAAAATATAAATACGCAAAGTATATGTTTGGATATGAAATTTCAAAATAAAGAAAAGTATGTGTGAGACAATGAAGAGATATAAATAGCTGAAGAAGTATTTACACATGATATTAACCGACTTAAAGAAAACATATGACAAAGTATCTAGGAGATCATGTGGTGGACACTTGAAAAGAAAAGTCCAACACATTACGTCAACCTTATCAAGAAAATGTACGATAACGTTATAACTAGTGTCAAAGCATGTGACAACGAGACTAATAACTTCCTCAAAAAGATGTATTACATCAAGAGTCAGCCTTGAGTCCTTACATCTTTACCTTAGAGATCGTGAGATCACGAAAGACATGCAAGAAGATATTCTTTGGTGAATGATCTTTACGGAGGATGTGATCCTAATTGACGAAAACAAGATAGAAATTGATAGAAAATTAGAATTGTGGAAAAAAAAAAACTAGCGGGAAATCCATTGATTCACCAACTCGACCAACGAATCATTAAGTTGAAGCTTTATTGATTTAAGTTAAATCACATTAAGTTATTTAAGTAGCAGAGTCGACCTTGAAGTCAGACAACAAACTTACTAAACTTGGTTTGGTTATCTAGAGGCCGCCAATATTGAAGTCTTGGATACATTTTATAGCATCGCCAAATTTCTCTAACTAGAAAGCAACCATTTTAATATTCAACCAATTCACACAGTAGATTGCTTGAGCGTACTTGCTGTAGCAGTTGCCTTTGCAAAGAAAAGAAAATTCATCAAAACTAACTGAAGTCCTTGCTAACCATTCAATTTCGTAAATCTCTTCTGAGGAACAAAACCTTTTCAATGTTCTGCTTGTAACAATTGAATGCTCCAGCGTTCTTCCTGCACCACACTCAACAAGGAAAAACCCCCTCAAAACACTCATAGCAATAGTTCTCAAGTTTCTATCCAACTATGGCGATGCATTCAATCAGAAGTACAAGAGCCCCAGTGATTTTTATATCTTCCATATACTTATCTCTGCTAATACCACATGGTTGTTCGGTTTCTTTCAGTTTCAATTTCTCAGATCCCAACACAGTAAATGAAAATATCACACTTCAACCCGATGCATACTACAATAATAAGGATTTAATCAGCTTGACCAGGGATTCACAACAATCAGTGCTTCAAAACAGCACCGGAAGAGCGACATACAATCAACGGGTGCTCTTGTGGGACGGAAATAATGGAAAGGTGACAAATTTTACAACACAATTCTCTTTTCTCATAAAAACCACGTCTAGTAACCCTGGTGATGGCTTCGCTTTCTTCCTCTCTCCATACCCATCTCAGATACCTCCAAATTCTGATGGCGGGGATCTGGGCCTTTTCAACTCCACTACTCGCTTGAATGCATCTATGAATCAGATTGTGGCAGTGGAATTCGATACCTACTTGAATGGTTTAGATCCTAATACAACAGGTTCAAATCCTTGCCATATTGGTATCGATATCGACACACGAAATTCAACTAGTTACAGATTCATTGATAATTGCAGTTTTGTTAATTCAAAAATGATTGCAAACATTGAATACAACAGTGGGCTAAAACTTTTGAGTGTTCTCCTTTGGAACGAGACTGATCCAGAAACCAAATTCAGTCTCAATGCAACAGTTGATATTAGAAAAATTCTACCGAGTGTGTGTGCTGTTGGCTTCTCAGCAGCCACTGGAGCAAACTTTGAGCTTCATCAGATCTTCTCATGGTCTTTTAATTCAACCTTAGAGATGCAACAAAATTTTTCAGTTTCACCTAATTTTTCTGTTTCAACTACGTCTAAAGATAAGCATAAATTAATTGTACCAGTGATAGTTGGAGTAGTGGCTGGTTCTCTCATGTTCCTTTTAGTAGGAATCCTGATATACCATCTCAGACGAAAGAGTTTAATCAATAATACCGAAGAAATAGAGACAATTGGTGATGAGTTAATTGATTATGAGTTTGAAAAAGGGAGAGGGCCAAAGAAATTTTCATATCTCGAATTGGTTCATGCAACAAATGGCTTTGTGGAGACTGGGAAACTTGGACAAGGGGGTTTTGGATCAGTATATAGAGGAATTATAAATGATGAAAACATCCATGTTGCTGTTAAAAGAGTGTCAAAAGAATCGAAGCAAGGGAAAAAGGAGTATATATCGGAGGTCAAAATTATAAGCCAACTAAGGCATCGAAATCTCGTCCAACTAATTGGTTGGTGCCACGATTATGGTGAACTTTTGTTGGTTTATGAATTGATGCATAATGGAAGCCTTGACAAGCACCTCTATAGTAAAGAAAATCTCTTAACTTGGCCAATTAGGCACAAGATTGTACTAGGGTTAGGGTCAGCTCTTCTCTATCTCCACGAGGAGTGGGCACAATGTGTCGTGCATAGAGATGTCAAGCCAAGCAACATAATGCTTGATTCTTCTTTCAATGCTAAGCTCGGTGATTTCGGGCTAGCTAGACTCGCTGATCATTACCAAGACCTAGAAACGACAATTGTTGCCGGTACCAAGGGTTATCTGGCACCAGAGTGTGTCCTTGGCACAGAAAATGCTAGCACCCAATCTGATGTTTATAGTTTTGGAGTTGTCTTGTTGGAGATTTTATGTGGAAGGAAGCCTATATTGCCTCAACAGGACCCCAAAAGAATGAATTTAGTCAGATGGGTTTGGGATTTGTATGGAAAAAATGCATTACTAGAAGCTCTTGATGATAGGCTAAATGGTGATTTTGAAAGAGAAGAAATGGAGTGTTTCATGGTTGTTGGTTTATGGTGCGCACACCCTGAAAAATCCTCAAGGCCATCTATTAAACAGGCCATGAGTGTTTTGCAGTTTTATGCTCCTTTCCCGATTCTTCCTCCAAAAATGCCAGTGCCAGTATATGATGCTCCTGTATACTCTGATATTCAATTTATTGCCTCCTTTGAGGCTACTTCAAGTGGTGTAGCAGTAACTTCGACCAAGTCAGCACCTGCTATAACATCTGACTCTTCTTGGCTGCTCAAACAACAAGCCAACACAATGTAAACAATGAATTTGTACAGAAAATTTCCTTTTCCTCTAAAGGTCCTAAAACACCGGACTTCATAGGTTACCTTTCTTTTTCAGGCTTCAATACCTGCTCTTTGTTTTTTTTTCCTCTTTCCTTTTTGTATCAACATTTTTCTTGTCACAAGGTAATTCTCATGAGCGTTATGTTGGGTTGGTACTGTTTTCCATCTGTGATATAATACTGATTAAAATATTTTCCTAGATTGGTTGTGTTTGCTTCGGATGCAGCCCATGTAAGGTTCAGTTACCTCGTGTCCATTTTTGTGAGGTTTGTGTTGTATTCTTGATATTTGCATTTCCCGTGAGTGGGGAAGTCTACAGACATAAGCATTGTCACTCTAGTAATTAATTGTTGAACAACTTAGCTTTCGCTTAGAAAAATATAGTTCCCCAACAGAGGAAGTAGAGAACCCACTGGATAAGTTCAAAATAATTATTTGTATTAATAAGGAAAAAATATCCGCCATACAACAACTCACCAGATTGCAATAACACAAGTCCTTCAAATTACATTGACCAGCTTGACCGAAACACAAAAGCCGGGACACGGTTTTGCCCATTTACATCCATCATAAGAACAACACCAGGTTGCAGATTTGCCTTTCCCCCCAAATCAAAACTAAAAAAACTTTCAATCTGAACCCGGTTTGACTTCCCTTCTGCCTTCCCACCTACACTCACAACCCATCCCAACTCACCAGGCGGTGTATCTGCCAAAGATACAGCCCAATTCATCACATTAGGTTTAGATTTTTGAACTTCAACCCAGCCTCCCATTTTGGTGTCTTCGTCTATGTCTAAAACCAGTGAAAGGCTTCCTCTCTGGGTTTGATCCAAATTAGGCTGAGATTGTGAATTGCGAGATCTGATTGGCTGAGAAAAGGTGCTTGGTGCTTGCCACAGACCTGACATTGTTAGTTTGGACTGGTCAGCAAGCTGAACGGAGATTTGGCCGAATGTGTTGAAGATGTTTTGTTTAGTTGTGGAATTCGAAGGTCGCCTCAGCGAGGAAAACAACTCAGCAAGAGAGCATGAAAAGTTCGAAGTTCTGAACTTTAAACCAGCACCAAAATTGCAATGCTTGTTCAATAGAGGTGGCCTGAATGAGGATATAGTTGGGAGGCTTTGGCCCTGTCACAAAAAGGAACACAAATGAAAAAAGTATACACTTGTAAAAGGACTAAGAAAGCAAAATAATAAATAATAAAACAAAAATGACAGGGAGATCACTTTTAAATGGACTTGTTGTACGCGTAACTAGGGGCAGATCCAGAGCCCAATTAAGCCCGAGCACAACTATGTTCGGACACTGAGGTTGATATCAAGCACGGGCACAAACCACTAAAATATCACAAAAAAGCCCATTTTCACTACAAAAAATACACTAAATTTTGCGTTGTTTGAAAATAAAGCCCGAGCACTTGCCCGTGAATGGATCCGCCCCTGGCGTAACCTACCAGATGGGCACAGATACCATTCAACAGATTTGCAGTACGTCTAAGTATTGCAACTGATGTATAACATTTATGATCATCTTCAAACAACACAATCAGTATTTTCTCCTATTAGCCATGCATGACCAGTAAACTGGTACAATTCAACAAAATATCCCGAAAAGGACAGGTTTACCATTAGCATGGATAAAAAAAATGGGATTAGATGCTCCCTTTTCAACAACAGAATCAAAATGGTCACCACTCAAAACAATCGATGATTGGACCAAATCACAGTTGGTATAGTAGTCATCAGCTGGGTGCAATGCGCCCTACTCCAATGAGCCACTGAATCCATCCTTAAAATAAGTAAAAGTTTAATGGACTAACAAACTAGCACTCTGCCGGAATTACCCAAACTAAAAGGTTGCCCATATGATTCTTTCGTGCCACCTTCTCTCTCTTGTCACCAGGGTTTTACCCAAACTAATGATATCAAATAGTGAGGCACACCTGACTAGAAAGGGAACTTATGCAACAAAAAAGGTATAAATTGTCTAGTCCAGAAAGGGGTTTAATCTCACTGGCACATTGATTCCACAAGTTGAAACTGAAATATCACAACTTGCTGCCAGCCCCATACGGCAGGAGATGTGAACTTGAATTGGATAATGTATATACCTACTTATTAACAGTACAAATTGTGAAAGAACAATCCAATACCTCAAGAGGGTATCCAGCGACATCAAAATCTTCAAATTTAGCACCAAAAGGTACTGATACAATTGACCAAGAATCGTCTATACTCGCCTCGTACTTGACCTTAGACAGCAAAAGAGGGCTCCCCATAACTTCATTTCCATGAAAAATGTTACTCCGTGTAGTTACAAGCTCAGCAACTAGAGAATCACTCTCCCTCACAGTTGTTCTGAAAACAAACCTCGAATCAGTACCAGTACTAATCTGCTCTCCATCTAGGGTTTTATTTCCCTCCTGACCAGGAACAAGTGGGAGAGCTCCATGGAAATTCACAATAGCTCTGAGATTAGTGTTTGCAACAGAAAATGGGCCTGATTTTCCAGTCGTGCTAGCCAAGAGTATCCTTTCAACCTTGTCTTGACGCTCTCTTAACCTCATAATATCAGAGAACACTTCTCTCTGTAGTCGCTTCAAAATCTCTACCTAAAAATATTTTAAGGTTTAAACTCATTGTTAGCATATATTGTCAATCAAAATTGTAAATATATAGAATGAAGAAATGAAGGCCAAAGAATTTTATTCTGGTTGCCCGAATCAATTATGTCATGGACCACTTTCAGAATATGTTCCCTTTTTCAAATCTTTTCCTTCCCTTCATTCATCCAACATAACCCATGTTACATTTTTAATCCTAGCATGCACATAATATTATCTCCTAGGGTCTATTAGTTTGGGATCAAAGCAGAAGCAGAAAGCTATTTTCCATGGAAAGTAGTTTTTCGTCTGTTCATTTGATGCGAATTATAAAATGTACTAAATTTATTTTTCTAATATCGCTGAAAGACGGGTTTTTATTTTCTGCTTTTATGGGTGGAAATTAAAATTTATGTCAGCTGGATCGCCTTCTTCTCTTGGTTATTCAGCTTCTAACCCCAAGTTTTTTCGAACTACCAAAGAAAGAGGTACCTCAGATGTGGTTTGTTCTGCTAGTTGAGTTTTGCTTTGTTTCAATTGAAGTTTCTTCATGGTCTTGATTCTTTTATTGTTTGGGACTATTTTGGTTGAATTAAGGCCCACTTAAATCTCTCTTTTGATTTCTCTGCTAGATTTACAAATCCGGGAAAATCTATACTAGTTAGTGCACTTTCAAGTACTGATTTATACAGCGACAACAGGTAATTTATCTCCCTTCTCAACTAAAACTAAGAAAATTGTGCATACATAGATTAATTTCTGAAGGATTTATTGTATATAAGACTTTTCGGTTTTTGTACATTTATTTGCAATAGTGAATTATTTAATCCATTCCAACTAGGCAACTCTTCATGTAATTTGACCTTGACGAATGATGAATTATTGCAAATTTGCATTACCAAACTCCGCCTATGTTTTACATAGCTGGTCCAAGCCCGAAAAGGAGGAGGGTTGTGATAGGCTTGGCGAGCCAACCTAAAAATTCAGCCAATCTTATGGAAATGAAATCCAATATGGACTTCATTTCTAGCCTCCCCAACTTGTTTGGGACAAAAGGCTTTGTTGTTGTTGTTGTTGTGTTGTTGTTACTTCGGCAGTGGACTGGTTAAAGGCTATTATAAGTTTACTGACTTACAAAGGACTGTATCAGATTTTACCAGTGAACTGAATTGGTCTCTGAGATATGACCTCCAGGGGCAAAATCGGAAAGAAGTGAAATCTGGTATCTTTATCGAACCAAGGGGAATTATGTCTGTCAGAACTTACAAGTCAAAATTGCTGCCAATTATTAGCAAATTTAGTCCCTTGTCTGAATATTTCAATGCTGTAATTTAATGTTGTACATAGAGAAAGATCCTCAACAAATCATATTTTGTTCTAGTACAGTGAAAAGGATGTTAAAAGAAATAAAATCTTCTTATTTAGGATTATGCTACTTGTGTTCACGTGAGTTACCTTCTTATGTGATTTTCTGTTGGTTGGCTTTTTACATTGTGGTGGGATTAAACTTTGATTTTCTAGTGTGAAATATGACAAAGCACTCCTCATATTTCATCTACAACACTGCTATGTAATTCAGTTTTAAGATACAGGGGCAGTATCATGAAAAATATTGAGATGAGGTTGCTACTCCTACATGTTTTGCTTTATATTTAGTAAAAAGTTTATTGGTTTAAGAAGAGAGTTTAATTGAAAACTAAATTAAAGATGTACTAAAATTTTATTCAACAGACAACAAAGTATATATTGCTTGTATTGGTTATTGTATGAGGGATTCTTATTATTTCTTTCCCTGACAGATGATTCCTGTTGCATTTTTTTTTACTAGAAAGTGGGGAATGAAACAGATAAGAGTTTTACAAGTATTGTATTCTTACAAATACGTCAGTATATCAACCATCTGATATAAAGACCACAGTTCTTTCTAAAAGACCCTCATTAGTTATATGATCCTAAAACCAACCAAGTTTAAGAATCAAACAACCACAGTCTAACAAAACATACAGTATCTTTGTATCATCACAATATAACCAAACAATGAACTAAGTTTTTCAAGCAAAGAATTTTCAAAAGAAAACATTCGTGAGCTGCAACATGTCTCATACTCTCACAAATGTTTTCTTTTGAAAATTCTTTGTTTGAAAAACTTAGTTAATTGTTAGGTTATATTGTGATTCCTGTTGCATTAAATGATGCTTGTTTCTCCATTCATGCTATTGTTGCCTTGACAGCTTTTACCTTGTTTCAAGTCTTCATCTATGACGTTAGTATCTATTTTAATATTCTTTTTTTTCTTTCTGAATTTTGTAGTGGTGGGTGGGGTTGTCCAAAGATACTAATGGGAAGAAAATATCACACTTTCGGTCCTCATAATTCCTGTTTCCCAAACTTTGTGGTTCGTCTTGAATTACTAATGAGACTTGTGATAAAACTATTTTCTTATTGGATGCAAATGGTTTTGTTTCTGTCTGAAATCAGCTAAATGAATAGCATGTCAATGGTCAAACGAATGAAATAAACAGGAATGATCAAACTGCTTTTGTTGTTTCAATGAAAGCGGTAGGGGTGTTCCCCCTACTTATCTAAAATACAAAAAAAGAAAAGAAAAGAAGGAATGCATCAAGGAACACCTCTTTTCTAGCTCATCCACAATGCTGCTGGTCATTTGCTTTAAAGAAATTTAAGACCAAATGATATATGAATTTAGCTTCAATCATCCAAAAACAATGTGAGATTAGAAGAGTTTGGATTCAGAAAGGAAAAAAAAATAGACAAATTTGTACATCGGATACAATGAAATAGTCTATAAACGGAAGGATTAACTTGCTTACCGGGCTATTGCGATTGGGTTGTCGGATCCTGTGTACCGTACCTTGGACGAATTGCTTGCCCGACTCCGCAAAGCCCTTGACCCTATCTACGACGGAGGCCAGTGGCTCCATTTCTTATTCCATTAAAATTTTCGAAAAGACAGGGATTTCAGGAAATAATCTCGAGTAGCCGAGAAAGATAGATAGAACAAGCAAGGAAGCAAAACCTCTGAAGCCTGAATGGAAAAGAGCGAGGCTTCTCTCAAGTTAGTATCAGACAGGAGGGTTTTGAGTTCGATGATAACGAGTGAAATTTTTTCATAAAGGCCATAGAATAAATTGTTTTTTTCAAGAAAGGACCAGTGTTATCCTGAAATTTCACATGGAATTTCTCGCCCGGCTCATGCCGAAGGGTTAAGGACGTAAGTATTACTTGTTTCATTAAATTATTTTCAATTTTTTTTCTAACTCTCATGCATTTCTCTTAAGGCCGCGGTACAAATTTTACGTTTTAGGGATGTAAGTATTAGTTGCGTCCTTGATCATCTGTGATATTTTTAAGAGACTGTTGGTCCTATCTATAAAAAAATATTACTTTGGCCCAGTATGCAAATTTCTAACGAGTTGGAGGAAAATTTTCATAGAAGACCAAGAAACTAATATTTTTCAAAGAAGGGTCAAAGTTCCTTTAAAATTATCACGAAGAGTAAAAAACGCAACTAATACTTGCGCCACTAAGCTTATTTATGGGCACAAGATTTGAAAAAACCCGACAAGATCCGACCCGGCGCGAGAAACAGGAGGCCGCAATCCAGCCCGGCCCGACCCGAGCCCTAACCCGTGCGGACCCATCCAAAAAATCTAAGGCCAAAGACGAGTTGCCACCAAATATTTTTTTAAAAGCCCAACAAAATCTTGCACATACTGACCCGACCCGTCAACCCGTCAAAAACCTCATCCAAAACCCGTCCCAAACTTGCTGAAACCCGTCAAAATCCGTCGAAACCCGCCTAAACACGTCCAAACCCGTGCAAAATTCATCCCAACCCGAGAATAACTGAGAATAATCCATTAAATTAAAAATAAATAAAAAATTCAAAAAATTCGAAAAAATTCATAAAAATAAAAAACCGTACTACCCGTTAACCCAACCTACCCTGAACCTGCCGGTCCGCCAACCCATGAGCCTAAGACGAGTTACGACCAACCTACAAAATAACTAGTGGAAACTCGGTCCGACCAACCCGTTGGACCGGGCGTGTTTGGACCGACCCGACCCAATTTGAAATCACTAGACACAAGTAATACTTGCGTCCCTAAAGTAAAATTTTGTTTTAAAATTTTAATAGAAATGCACGAGAGTTGGAAAAAATGAAAAATAGTTCGGGACGCAAGTAGTACTTGCGCCATTAGTCCTGTGTGAATTTTTAGAATACCTTTGACCCTATTTGTTGAAATTGTTTGTTTCTTGACCCTTTATTAAAATTTTCTCAAAGTGAAAGTTTTTCATAAACAACCAAAAGAATTGTCCCATAATAGATAGAGTCATATATTTTCTAAAAATTTCGTTAATAATTAAAGATGCAAGTATTACAAGTACCATATGAGAAATGTGCAAAAAAAATGAAAAAAAATTAGAGAAGTAAATAATAGTTGCATTCTTGATCGCTGGTCAAATTTTTAAAAGATGTTAAATCTGCTAACGAATCCATTCTTTCCACTGTTTATGAAAATTTTCCTAACATGTTAATAACCGAGCAACATATCGAGCATGCTCATGCTCAGGAGAGGCTCATGGACCGTACTTGAACCATGTTTAACGGAACAAAAGTTACAAAACAACCTTCAATAATCACCGCACCAAACACCAGAAAACAGTGTAGAAGAGTACTTTAACAGAGCCTTGTATTATTATAACACATGTCCAACTCGTATCCTCATCTGTCACAATGTGTTCCTGTCTAGAAGAGTCCATAAGTCAATCAGAGATGTTGTGAAGGACAAAAATAGAAAGGTGACAACCCGTTGTTTGCCCACCAGGCCACCAGACACATCCTCCAAACAAAATCCTAAATATGTATTTTTTTTTGAAACAGACGCACAGCACCCTTCTTCATGATGATAATACTCAACTATCAATATAATTTTAGCTACGGGAGAATCATTATAAATAATATAGAGACTCTACGTAAGCGTTGGACTGAGGAGCAAAAGCATTTAATATTTGTCTAATTAAAAGTTAGATAAATTAATTTTTATTTTTTATTTTTTTTATTAAGGAACTCTTTATATTAAATTCAGCATCCAACTTTTTTTAGATGCAAATTGTCTCTTTATCCATAGCAATATATCATTGACCATTCGTACTAGATGCCTTGTTCAAATACCTACTTGATGTACAAATGTACAATCATCATCAAGTGAACATATATTTATATATTAGTATAATATTATTTATCAAAATTGTAGTGAATTTTATATTTGGATCATGTAAGATTTAGATATGAATCATGATTACGCTAGATCATTACCAACATTTGTGAGTTAACAAAAACTATCAAATATATTTGAGATATCCACACCAATAATTTTTTTTATTGGAATTCATTTCTAATTATCTTGACGATATTTTAGTTTTTTGGATACTTTTATTGGGAATATAATTATTTTGAAAGTCTGAATGCATGCCTTCGTACTCTCTCCGCTACTTGATCCGTGATAATAATTTTTCCTGTCGTATGTATAAGCTTAGAGCGCATTTGCATGCCTAGTGAGTTTAATTTTTAATTGTTCATTTGAAAAAATAAATAACTTTCTAGGTGTAGATGGAATAAATCCATACAAAAGATAATAACAAATTAAAAAAATCATCGCCTTGGACCGTCGGCGAGAAGTAGAACTACGCCAATTCGCCAAAGCATCTCCCATGGCCGTGGTCCCATTCCAATAGACAACAAAGTGTTCTCAAACCTTCCTTTCTAGTTTCCACTGCACCATCCAGTAGTCTTCCATCGACTCCAACCCAAACCCAATTCCCACCTCTTCCATCTTCTCCAATTCCCACCTCCTCTTCTCAGATCCCTACTCCATCCAATTCTCTCTCCATTAGAAATGCAGAACCAGAAAGGCGGTGGTGACTATACCTCTCCGTACTACCCCAATCCTTACACCACCACCTCCTACCCCAATTCTGCGCCACCTTCAAACCCGACTCCAAACACTAACCCTAATCCTATGGATTTCAACTCCTCAAACCCGATCCAGTCGAACTACGCATCGGCTCCTCCGTGCACCCCTTACCCCCCCGAATTTCCATCCGGACCCACTTATTCCTACCCGCAACCTCCACAATCCCAATTCCAACCGCCATCTTCTCAATTTCCTTCTTACCCCCCTCATAACCCGACCCAATACCAACCCGATCCATCTCCTGCGCCATCTCCTACACCTGCTTCATACTACCCGACTTTTTCACCTCCTAATCCTAATCCTAATACTTCCCCTTACCCTTCACTCGATGTCCCGTATGAAACTGGTATGAATAACCAATATGTTACAAGCATGTCTGCTGTTGAGCCTAATATGTACAGCAAGAAGCCGTATGAAGAGCTGAGGAGTGACGGGGTGTATGCTTATAGTGGTGGGAATGATGAGCCATATGGAGCAAGGGGCATTGGGGGATTTAGCTCTGCTAAGTCGAATTCGAGTTCCGGAATGCTTTTTGATGATTATGGGAGATCGATTACCATGCCTTCAGGTGGGAATGATCGGGGTAAAGTAGTCAAGGCTGTGCCGAAAATGGATACACAACCTGATGTCAAGAGTGGGGTCCAAAAATATAGGGTCAAGCTTCTGCCGGAAGGGGCTGGGAGCAACTTGGATGTGCTCTGTCAGGTTAGTCTGAAAGTTCACTGAGCAGTTATTTGCATATGTATTGGATGTATGATATGCTAACATAGTTGTTAATTCCATCATATATGCAGTATTAATCAGTTGAATAAGTTTCAAGAAGGTCCTGACATGCTTTATGAGGACTTTGACTTGAAGCCATTAGCTAATCCAAGTATTTGTAAACATGTTCCCTGTGTAGACATGACCTAAGTGAACTATTGTTGGAGAAAGCTGAGACGTGTGGCCATTTTAGTGTTAACCTTCCTTTATTTAGTTTTAGTTCTACGAGCCTTTTATTCAGAAGTGACTAAGTATAGTGCTGATAAAGTTGACAGAATCAACAAAAGGTTTTTACCAGCATATTCTAATTGTACTGTACAAATTAGGAAATGTCATTGCTGCATAATTGTTGCTTCAGTTGAATTTGTTAATAATTACTTAGCATAGCCTATGCAGCATATAGACTGTCATTGGTCACTGGTGAAGATTTCCTTTTGTTGAATTTGTCCAACAGCATCATGACCTGTATATGCTGAAAAATATAGGGGCATCTCTGCAAAATGCCCATATTATTTTCATTCTTAATCGGAATATCACTAATCACACCATAAATATTTGGTATTTTTTAATACTTATTGATTGGCCAATTTAGCATTTTATCCCACTGCATAATTTTAAAATATGTACTTTTTTAATTTTTGTATAGGTTGGTTTGGATGGAATTAAGATGCTGGATTCTAACACAAGCAGGTTACTTCGAGTATATCCACTGGAGACCCTGACCAGATGGGAAGTAAGGCATCTCTTTGTTTCTGTTGTATTTGTTCAGCAATGTTGGAGTGGGGATAGGTTATAGAATTTTATTTTATTTTATTCCAATTGAGCGAAGTGGAATAAGTTAAATCCCAAGCATAGTGCAATATCTAATTCCAAGCTGTCATCATTATGGTTTTGTTCCACACCCCTTAAATCCCAACATAGTGCAATATCTAATTCCAAGCTGTCATCATTATGGTTTTGTTCCACACCCCCCAACTCCACCCCCACAAAAAAGAAAAGAAAAGGAAAAGTGTAATAATACAAAAATGGAATAATATATTCCATCCTGATGCGATAGAGGAGCTTAATTGCAAACTGGTAGGCTTTGATTGTGAAATTTTGATGCTATTTATCATCATTACATTACACTCTATTCCATTCAATGCCAATCATGGGTCAGCAAATTTTCTACCTTTTTGAGCTGAATTCTGCTATTGCAAGGTCATCAAACATCAACAGATGGGAACAATGTAGTGACTGAACTATTTCATTATAGTAGAGGATTTGTAACTATATCTGACTATCAACCAGGTGTTAGATTCGTCCATATTTGCTTTTTGGTCAAAAAGCACTGTTGATGTGGAACCAAGGCGAATTAGACTCAAATCAAACAGCTACACGACAAGCAACATACTTGACACTGTCACAGCTGCAACTGTGCAGGTTCTTAGCTGTTTTACTTTGAGTATTTTCTTTACAATAAAGAAAAGTAATTTCTTTTGTTTTTCTCGAGCAAATTGCACTAGTTTTCTTAATTACACATTGAGGAATATCATGCATGAAATTTATGCCAGGGTTTTTGCCCACTACATCCAACTGTTGGTTTCATTAGTCTCAAAAGGACTACGTTGCTCATGAGTCATGACTTATAACAATTGCCTACCCCCTGTAGAAGTTGACTGAACTATCCTGGCATTTTCCTTAGTAAAAAAATGGCTAAATTTCCTACATCTTGTAAAAAAATGAAGTTATTCGGTGATAATGCCTGAAGCCCTGAACTAATTCATAATGAACTCAAAACAAAAGCTAAGGTTATGGTGTATGGTTTTAGTCTGATTTCATCTCATGGAGGTTGAGGAAGAAAACCTCAACTACATTTAATGACTACACATTTTTCATCACAAGTCCAACCAGCATTGTGCTATTTACAATTTGAAAATAGCTCAAATAAACTTGATTGTTTGCTGCCAATATGTAAAACATCAAGTTCTGTTGCAACTTTACAGGATTTAGGTTCTTACAGAATGCTTTTTCTTATGCTTTGTAAATTCTTAAATGAGTCATTAGCCGGTTATCTCTATTATCTTTGTTAATGTTTGCAGAGAGCTTATTTATTTATTAATTATAAATCTTGTAGTTCAAGGAAATGGGGGGAGGTAATCTCAGCAGAGGCAGGCCAGCTTCTGATGCTGGCAAGGCGCCAGAGCAATCAGCTGAGAAGAAAAAGGTTTTCTGGTTGAACCTTATTAAATCCCCTAATGAAGAAAAGGATCACTGGGTAAGCTTATTTAGGAAACTTTATTAATTTGCATTGGTCGTTGAACTAGATTTTTGATAAAATAATCTTGGGAGCGACTAAAAGTCCCCCAACCACAATCCCCCAAAAATTCTCCCTAACTGATTTACTATTTAGAGTCAATAAGAGTGGACTCTGGGTGCCAAAAACGAAAAAAAGACACGTGACTTCACACTCCCACTGCTGCAAGTCATGTCCCTCTAGTACCCTGCTTACTAGGTGTTTATATTTTGAAACCCGGGGTTTATTGCTACAGGTGTTTATATTATTACAATTGGGATTTAAACTATTATATCATGTATGAGTGAAGCTATGGTACTTTATAAGACTCACAGTGCTTCGCATCCGTACCTCGAATTAAAGTTCAAACCACCGATATAAAGCATTGAACACGATCTTCCTTTTTTAAGTCTCCTATGAGACCAAATTTTTTTTACTATTTCTTAGGGAAGTGAATAAATTACCAATTTTGGGTGGTTTTGGATGATCCGAAAATCATTAGATCAATGAAATTATCACCTCTTTAAAAATATAGTAAAAAATTCTAAAAAAATGAGAATTTTGGTCTCATAGCAGCAACAACAAAGCCTTTATTCCCAAATAAATTGGGGTAGGCTAGAATGAAACCCAATCTGAAGATCATATTCACCGATTTGGATTAGTGGTTTAAACTTTAAAATTCGAGTCTTGTACTTTGTGAAATACAATAGCCTCACTAATCATGTATATAGTTATATACTTATATTGATTCTATCTAAACTGGCATCTCCTAAATATGTCCCCACATATTTAAGATATATATATATATATATATATATATGAGGGGGGATTCATGGCCTCCTCTTGTAGCCTCCTGCACTATTTTCCACCAAAATCAATGAAAATAGTCGATCCGGACCGTTGAAAATATATTCTTCATACTAATATAGACTTAGAGACCAAATTTTAGATTTTTTTGATTTTTTTTACTGTTTTATTGGACGGGTTGAAAATTGAATGTCTATAAGTCGTTACATAAATCCAATTTTCAACCCGTCCGATAAAATAGTAAAAAAAATCAAAAAAATCTAAAATTTGGTCTCCAAGTCTATATTAGTATGAAGAATATTTTCAACGGTCCGGATTGATCATTTTCATTGACTTTGATGGAGGAGGCTACGAAAAAGGAGGCTAATGAATCCCCCCTCTATATATATATATATATAGAGAAATGCTATGGTGCACCATGATGCCAAAAGAATTATGGCACTGGGAAAACTGACCATTAGATGAGTAACCCCTGCTTTAAGATTCGTACTTTTTGAAGTACTATATATGACCAATCCTGAACTGTGGACCTAGAAAACTTGAAAACTGAAAGTCAGTATACCAGCTAAACCAGATTTCCTAAGAGATTAATTGAGCTAAACATTTGAGTAAATTCTCAAGAAATTTTTAAATATTTTTACGAGATACCGGAGCCGAATCTCAGCCGAGTTAGAAACTTCTTATGAACGACCGACGTAATACCGCTAGAAGTTCAATCTATCTAGAAGCTCTAAAGGCAACCGAGACGATTGAAGAACCCGCAAGCGGCTTTCTGAAACCAGCCGAATTTGCGAAAGGAGCCACAACAGCATTGATTAAGCAGAACAATACAATAATTCAGCTGCTGGTCAAAATCAAGGAAGATCTCGAAGACTGCAAAACCGCAATCTGGAGACTAGAGGCGGCGAAAACCAAAGTCCCTGAAACAGAAGATCTTACAAAATCTATAAACGAACTCCAAAAGGGCTTACATAAACTTAGCCTTGGAGAACCCAGTGAGAAAAAGATAAAGAAGCCAACTGGCCAGTTCTTTGTGTTTAAAAATCCAAAAGAAATATTTGACTCAGTCAAAAACTAAAAATGAGTCAAACAAGAACTGAAACAGTGAGTAGACCAAGCATATCTGGCAGAGACAATAGCCAAAACCCTACAATCGAAGATCAGATAAGAGGCTACAGGCTAGGAAGCCGCATAGCATTTGAAGCGCAGAGAAGAATGCCAGGAAGAAGGCATTACAGAAGAAGTCTGGAGTCCCAACTAAATCCAGACGCTGAGCTCAACCATTCACTAGTACAGAAGGGCTCAACAAGTTCCAGCTGAGACCTTATACCAGGTTGGATGGTCTGAACGAAATCATCGAGTATACTAACACTACTCAGATGAAAGAGTACTAGTTACAGATGGAGCTCAGGTGGAGCTACCATTTATCTCGCAACAAAGCTACAACCAGTTGGTACAAGAAGGGTTGCAGCATCTGCATATAGGTCTTGTGATGATAAGACTATATGCACTCCACAGGAGAAACGCTGGGGTAAACGCCCTGGTAGTTTTAAGAGACACAAGATGGTCTGATGATCGGGCCATAATCAGTTCTATGGAAATAGACTTGACAGGCGGTACGCAACTGGCGTATACAGCGCCAGACATGACTTTAAGTGTTCATGATTTCAATAACCACATCCAAGTCGTTATACAGACTCATGGCTACGATGGTTGGCAAGGAGGAGAGAGTAATTTACTGCTCTCAAGGTCGTTGATAGGAAGGCTATCAAATACAAGCCATACAAACTTCAGATACAATGTGGAGAGAGTGGCAGAACACCTGGCAAGTAGAGGGATTCGAGAAATTCCAGGACAGATGAGGACAACTGAGGAGCTAAGAGGCAGACAATGGATAATACGATTCCAGTGAAGAAGAATGGATAAACCCATTCTCTCAGAAGGATGGAAGGGAGGAAGTCAAAACCGAAACCATTCTAGCAGCGATGGGATATCCATTGCTCAAAAACTTTGATTCAAAAATTGAAACAATCCTTTCAACCCAATCCACAGCAACTGGACCTAGCAGACCACGAGAGCCAATGATGGGACCCCCAATGTACCCACCAGGGAGTCTAAGACAAAACTATCAATAACTCGATGTCCCAGAAATAAGAGCTAGAGTTAATAGATTCAAAGGAGGGTTTGCACAACAAAGCAACGAAAGGTTCAACCTTCCTTCAGCGCAAGCAAACCAAGGCGCTATGCTCGTATTGCCTGAGGATATAGGGCAGTACAGTGATGTGATCGCCAGGTGGGAGTCAATCATCCTAAACCTTTTTAACAAAAGAAATTGGGCTGATAATAAAAGCAAGGTCATTTACATTGAGAATCTACTGGGAGATGTAGAGAAAAAGACGTGGATACAATGGCGAATGACGTATCTCCAAGAATATGAAGAATTGGTGAATATTGCCGATGATCCACAGAATGTTATTTCCCAGGTTAGAAGGATAATCCTACTTGAGGACCCTTACCAGGGTTCGACGGTAGAGCAAGATCAAGCCTACAATGATCTTGAGAGATTAGCATGCAATAACATGAAGGATCTATTTGACTACATGAATGATTATAAGGTCCTAGCAGCCAAGTCAGGACGTATGTATATCAGTCCTGAGCTCTCCGAGAAATTTTTCAGAAAGATGCCCCCTCTAATCGGAAAAGAATTAGAAAGAGCGTAAATGGAGAAGTACCCGGGGAGCACTGTCGGAGTACTGCCAAGAATTAACTTTTCATACCAATACCTGGCAGAATCATGCAAGAGAGCAGCGCTACAAAGAAGTTTGAAAGATCTATCTTTTTGTAGCAAAATCCCAATTCTAGGCTACTACCAGAAGAATAAGAAATATGGGATCAGAAAAGCAAAAACCTATCGCGGAAAACCACATGAATCTCATATAAGAGTATTCAAGAGAAAGAACGCGGACAAGGTGAGAAAATGCAAATGCTTTATTTGTGGTGAAGAATGTCACTTCGCCAGAGACTGCAGAAGAAAACAAGGTAAAATTGCAAGAGCTGCAATTGTTGAGAACCTTGACCTAGATGATGACTGGGATATCTTGTCTGTTGACCAAAACGAACCGGATAGTGACGCTATATGCTCACTTTCGGAGGGTGAGGTTGGCAATGCAAGGACAGTCATCATGGAACTTGAAGACACACCGTTTGAATCAATCTTCATGCTCCAAAAAAAAACGTCATCATGGCGAAAGCAACCAAACCTGCCTACTGAAATGAGGAATTGTGAACATTCATGGGAGGATAATGGTGAAATACCACGAGGTTGCGAGAGATGTAACTGCTGTTTAGAGACAACAAACAGCAAAATAATGGCGCACTGTGCAAAATGCAAGATGACTGTGTGTCCCATGTGTTCAAGGTTTGTGTTAGGAAGAAAAATCATGATAAAAACACAAAACCTAAGTCCTTATGATAGCAAGGATGAGCTTATCAATGAGCTTTTAAGCTATATCCAGTATCTCCTAGCAGAAAACGCAAGATTGAAGGATCAATTGTGGGAAAATGAGCTAGTAGCAGATATGGCCAAGCTAGATATCAAAGGCAAGCGTAAGGTGGTGGGAGAAGTAGAAGTCGATTCAGATGATAGTGATGAATCCCCACCAAATGTTTTATTTCCCAAGAAGGCCAATCCAAATCAGAACCTTATAATAAAAGAGATGGCCAATAAACTCTCCGATGACGAGATAAATACTGCAGTCTCAGATCCTAGAAAAGGAAGAAGGGTAATCAACAGGTTGTACAACATTGAACTGCAGATAGAAATACCAGGGGTAAATCCTTTTAAAATTCAGGTGATATTAGATACAGGCGCTACGATGTGCTGTGTAAATCAAGAATTTATACCCCTTGAGGCTTTGGAGCCAAGTCTATACCCTATACAGATAAATGGGGTAAACTCTCAGCAAATCGCAAACCTGAAACTGAAGAATGGGCAGATGTCTATTGAAGACAACAAATTCAGAATCCCATTTACATATGCATTCCCGATGGGCAAGGAAGGAGGTGTCCAAATGCTAATTGGATGCAATTTAATCAGAGCAATGCAAGGTGGATTGAGAATCGAAGGGCAGATGGTTACATTCTACAAAAATGTAACAACAATAACCACCAGGGCAGATGCTGAGATCATTTCTCAGGCAGCAGTGGAAGAACTTGACCTATCTGAGCTTGAATACATAGAGGTCAAAGAAGCCGTTGCCTATAACTGTGGTGATGAGTCACCATGGTTCAAGAATAAATTCAGAGACCTGCTAAGAAGACTGAGGGAGCAGAGCTATATTGGTGATGACCCGGTTAAACACTGGGCGAAAAATCAAGTAACATGCAAACTGGATATCATAAACTCAGATATCACAATACAAGACAAGCCCTTAAAACATGTTACCCCGGTAATGAAGGAACAATTTGACAGACATTTGCAAGCGTTACTGAAGATTGGAGTAATCCAACCGAGCACAAGCAGGCATAGAACCATGGCCATAATGATAAATTCGGGTACAACCATAGACCCGGTTACAAAGAAAGAGGTCAAAGGGAAGGAGCGGATGGTCTTTAATTACCGCACCCTCAATGACAACACACACAAAGACCAGTACAGTCTACCAGGCATTAACACCATCCTGAAGAAGATTGGCAACAACAAGATATTCTCGAAATTCGACCTAAAAAACGGATTTCATCAAGTTGCCATGGATCCAGAGTCAATACCCTGGACGACATTTGTGGTACCTGGAGGACTCTATGAATGGCTAGTCATGCCATTTGGCCTGAAAAATGCACCAGCGGTATTTCAAAGAAAGATGGACAACTGCTTTAGAGGTACAGAAGATTTTATAGCAGTTTACATTGATGATATCCTCATTTTCTCAGAAACAGAAGAACAACACGCAACACATCTGAGTAAAATGTTGGAGATATGTGAAAAATGGGGACTGGTGCTATCTCCTACTAAGATGAAAATCGCGGTAAAGGAGATTGAATTCCTTAGGGCAGTAATCGGTGAAAGTAAGATCAAACTTCAGCCCCATATAATCAAGAAAATAGTTCAGTTTGACAACGAAAAGATGAAGGAGAAAGCTGGACTCAGATCCTGGCTGGGAATACTGAACTATGCGAGAAGCTACATTTCTAATCTGGGAACTCTCCTTGAGCCATTATACTCCAAAACAAGCCCTCATGGAGACAAGAGGCTAAAACCCTCTGATTATCAGCTCATCAGCAAGATAAAAGAGCTGGTACAAAATCTTCCCGATCTTGAATTACCACCTCCTGGATCCTATATTGTTCTTGAAACAGATGGGTGTATGGAAGGATGGGGCGGTGTTTGTAAGTGGAAGAAGAAGAAGAATGATCCCAGCAACACAGAACGGGTTTGTGCTTATGCCAGTGGGAAATTCTCGGTAATAAAATCGACAATAGACGCTGAAATCCATGCATGTATGGAGACGATGAAAGCTCTCAAGATTCACTATCTTGATCAACAAGAAATAACTCTTAGAACAGACTGTCAAGCTATCATCAGCTTCTACAACAAATCAGCGTAGAACAAACCGTCCAGAGTTAGATGGATTAACTTTGTTGATTTTATAACTGTTACAGGGGTACAAGTCAATTTTGAGCACATTGATGGCAACCTAAACGTACTCGCTGATGCACTTTCAAGATTAACTGCTAATATGGTTTATACCAGAAGCAGTGAAATAACTGACGCATGTCTGAAAAATCTTGAAGAAGTAATTGGGGAAGTAACCCAGGCACCAAACAAGGAAGTTTTCATAAACTTGTGCCAACTAATAGAAAAGATTTCTTTTCTATTAGAAAGAAATTGAATGTTTTGATTGTGGAAGTGGTGGACCGCAGAAACAAACCATCACATTTATCTAATAAGTGTGTTATCTTATTTTTTTTTAGTTTTTACAGGAAAATGGAAGGACTCAGGAGAATCATAATAAGTGAACCACGAAGGGTCAGGGAAGCATTTAAGAAAGCAGAAGCTTGGGAAGCACTGTGTGGGCAAAATGCTCCATTAGCCCGATACTCGCATACAACAGAAGACACCTTTGTATGTTACCCAAGAAGCATTGAAGAAGAAAACGCTATGACTAGCAGATTATCCGATCTGTACAAAGAACAAGCCTGTAAAACTTGCATACAAGTAGAAATACTTATTGCCATGAAGTATCTCTAGAAAACAAGGCTTGAGTCAATAGCAACAAAAGACAATTGGGCGAGTGACATGTTAGGAAGGGTGAATGCTAGCATACAAGCACTCATCCAATGCCACGACACACTGATAGAGAGCTACAGAGAAACCCACTTCTAAAAGCTACTTTATTAAAGTTCCTCTTTTTCTTTTGAGATGACTCCTTAGTGTGCTGGAGCATCTACTTTATTCTGAGTGGTTTTGTTTTTTCTTTATTTTAAGATGTCGTCTTGTGTGCCGACGCATCTTTTTATTTTTGAGTGGAAGACAAGAGTTAGTTGATACCTCTTTATTTGCATGACGATGGGGCCCAATGCGCACCCGGTGCAATAATAGAGATCCTATCTCAAGTCTATATATTGTAACATCTTATGAAGTTGCAAGCACATCAGAGAACATTTGAAAGCTTATTTCTTCTAGTTAAATAAAATCAAGTTTCCAGCTCCTAAATTTCAGTCCCTAAGTCTCAAGTTTCCAGTACATAATTTGTCCGAGAGCTTGAGCCGATCAGACTTCCGTGCGATTTCCGTTTGGCATCAGAGCTACGTTTATTACTCTTGACTTCTGGTTAGTAATGGCTTTCTAAATTATTTCATAATTTCTAGGAACGGTCATAGAGGAATGACGAAAGGGGTAAATTAAACCTGAAAAGCTTGAAGTTTGGGAGATGTGTACTTAGTATAGGCGATAAAGGGGGAAAAGTACCCAGAAGGGGGAATAGTACCATTACGTTCGTAATATTAAGAAGGCACCCAAATGAATTGCTAGAAAGTTTTAAATCAAACGGTTAAGAAGAGCCTAATGCCAAAAGAGCCTTGGCACTATAGTGCACGATAGCCTATCCCTATATATATATATATATATATATAGAAAGAGAAAGAGAGAGAGAAATGCTATGGTGCATCGCGAAGCCATGATTAGTTTTGACATCACGTCAAATTTCAAATAAGAAAATTTGAAACAATCAATCCAAACCGTTCAATGTGATATCCATATTGAAATCTCACTAGAGATCAAATTTTTCATTTTTTACAATTTTTTAGAGTGGTATGAATATTTGTTGATATACTAATTTCTGAACCATCCAATATGGTTGATTTTGCATCCCTCTAAAAAATAGTAAAAAAATTCGAAAAAATGAAAATTTTGGTTTATAATAAGATTCCAATATGGAGATCACATTGAACGATTTGGATCGATCGTTTGAATTTTAAAATTTAAAATTTGAACGTGATGCCAAAACTAATTTTGGCTTCGTAGTGCACCATAGCATTTCTCTCTCTCTCTCTCTATATATATATAGGGCTATGCTAAAATACTTTATACTAACATTCATATACTTTAGGCTCGTATCTCGAGATACAAAGTGCAAATAGTCGATTAAGACTGTTGAAAATGTTCTCCATACTAACATCAATTTGGAGACCAAATTTTATATTTTTTTTAAATTTTTTTTTACTATTTTATTAGATGGGTGCAAAGTTGGTAAAATTGGAGGTCTATAAATCGTTAGATTAATGAAAATTTTCACCTATCCGATAAAATAGTAAAAAAAAATGTAAAATTTGATCTCCAAATAAATGTTCATATGGAGAACATTTTCAACGGTCTTGATTGGCTGTTTGCACTTCGTATCTCGAGATACGAGCCTAAAGTATATGAATGTTGGTAGAAAGTATTTTAGCATAGCTCTATATATATATCTCTTAAATTTGTGGGGACTTATTTAGGAGCTGCCAGTTTAGATAGAATGAATATAAGTATATAACTATATACATGATGTGTGAGGCTATTGTATTTCATATCAACAGAACCGGCTAATGACTCATTTAACATATTTTTCAAAATTTTAGTAAGCAAATTATTCATATCAAATTGATGTTTGGACAACTTGTTAATGTCCAACAATAGTATTGCAGTAATTCTTAAAGTGTTCAATGATTTAATGTGCTCTTTTAGAATACTGCTGTTGTTCCTTTTCTATTGCTTTGTCTAGCTGTGTTTGTTTCAGGATGTTGTTGATGTTCTTTTTCTATTGCTACGTCCCTCTGTTTTTGTTTGAGGGGGGGTTTGGTGGGGGGGGGGGGGGGGGGTGGGTGACATCTTGATTAGACTTTGTGTTTATTCAGAAAGTACATTATAAACATTTTTGTGGCAAAATAAAAGATTGGCATTTTCTGCTGAGGGGTCAAATCTGATATATCTTTTTTCTTGGTTGTGAATTTCCCTGAATATATGTTAACAGTTGGTACTGACAAGGATACTGCTGGCATCAGAATAACCAGTATTTGTTTCATTTTGTATTTATGTTGCTTCATTTATATTGGCACTTCCCAGGTGCCTGATGAGGCAGTCACTAAGTGCACATCTTGTGGAGCTGATTTTGGAGCTTTTGTTCGCCGGGTAGATTTTCTTTTGCTTATGTTTTTATTTTCTAATTAATGCTTTTGTAATACTTAGTGCTTTATCTAATTTTTTGATTCTTGGATCTACAGCACCATTGTAGAAACTGTGGAGACATATTCTGTGACAAGTGCACCCAGGGTAGAATCACACTGACTGCTGAAGATAATGCTCAGCCCGTGCGAGTCTGTGATCGGTGCATGGTATATTCCCTCCCTGTTTTTTACTTTTCTTTTTTTTCTGCACATTTGTTGTTGCATTCTCTGTTTTTTAGCGCAAAGATGAATAGTTTGAATTTGTTGTTTAGTCAATTGTGTTTCTAGACACAAACTTTGTGATTATGTGTTTAGTTAAATCAACAATTTGCTACTAGATGCATGATATATTTTTTCTAATTTGTTAAACCAAGTATTTCAGTAATTTTTACTCTTCTTTTTCAATTTGTTACTTTTTACAGGCTGAGGTTTCACAAAGACTCAACAATGCGAAAGAAGCTGCTAACAGACCATTTGTGCGCAGCCATGAGGATCTTGCTAGAAAGCTTCAGGTGCAGTTTATTGTTTCAAAATTCAATATACATATTTTTAATTTAATATAAAGTAATGAAGCATCACTTTTCTTTGTTAAATCGTTTGTACTTTTTTTAATAGGAGGAGATGGATAGAAACCGCAAGTCCTCTTCAGGTGCCAAACCTTTTTCTTATTTAAGGCAGATTTTAATGTGTACCCCCTGAAAAACATGAAGTACATAAATAATTAAGCAAAAGCACAGATACAAAATTATGTCATCCTAGCTCTTTGTGTATTACATCCACAGAGTTACATGATGGATTGAACTTTGAATAAAAAATATAGCAAATGCTTTATTAGTTTTTCTTAGGGAGCACTAATATCTTAGATGGAGCACTTGAAAATTCTTTATTGATGTGAATTTGTAGAAGAAAATTTCTTCTGACAAATGTATATAATTTTTTTTATATTAGCTTCAAAGTCTGAATCAGGGAGGATGCGGGAGGTTGCTTGCCCTGTTTGCACTGTCCATCTCCAGGTCTATATTCTTCTTATCCAATTGTTTTTTGGTAAATTCAAATTTTCTTTTCAGGAATTGATATTTTCTGTACAAGTTCAAAATTGAATTTATTCACTTTACAGGTGCAAGTTCCAACTTCAGGATCTGAAACTATAGAATGCGGCGTCTGCCAACACCCATTCCTTGTTAGTGCACGTTGATTTGAAATCCATTGATCCTTCAATCAATCTTTCAAGGTTGATCAAGTTTGTTGGGCTTTGGTCTTCAGTTGTTCATACCTAGTAACTCTTTGTATATGATATTTCAACTTCATAAGTTGTTCTAAGTTTGTTTCATGTGATTATTATTGATTTTACTTTATTCTCATAGTAATAATATATTTGAACTAGCAATAATTTAAATGTTTCAACTGTAGCTCGAAAGTAAAATTGTTATAACCTTGAGAATAGACGCAAAATAGATTTGTTATAACGTTGTGAATAGAAACCGAGTCGGAGAAGATCGAAACCAAACACTAAAAGTATACAATGATTACCTAAACTTTGCTATTTCCTTGCATGTTCTTTCTTGCTGTTTTTTAATGTACAAAGCTACCAACATTGGCAGTACAAACGGGAAAACGGCTATGCTGTTTGGATGCTCCCTCTTTGGCTCCTATAAGAGATATTATACAATAACACTTTCTTTTTTAAATGGATGCATGTGAAGTTTATGTTATGATAGACTATGATACTCAAAAAATTAGGTAGGGTTATATGAAATTTAAATATAATCTATCAGATATATATATGAATTGTGTTATGGTGCAGCGCGATGCAAACGAATAAGTGCAGCGCAGTTTTTCCATCGTCTGATTCACTCCAACAATCGTGCAGACTGATGCGCCAAGGAGCGAAAAAGTTAAATACCATATTCACCTCCAGTTTATCTCCAGTACTTCCTCGATATTGTGGAAAAAGAAAATGAACTCTCGACTATTCCTATCCTCTCTCTGAAGATCGTTTTTTCTCCTCCACCCCTCATCCTCTCCTTTCTAAATAAGTTCAACAAAAATTGTGCGAGCATTTGAAAACTGTGCCAGATTCAATAAAAACTGCCACTCACCTGAATAAGTTCTTTTGAAGATGTTTTTGGCATACGTCAACCATGTGCGAGCATTTGAGAACACTTTAGCAAAGATTAAACAATGAAATAATACCACAAATGTTAGGGGCTACTCAATAGCTGCAACCACTAACTTTGCAATTAACACATGTTCGAACATTCTTCAAGTTCAAACATTCTATCTAAAGCTAATTGAAAATACACTGAGCACATACAACAATTTCAAACAACCTTTTTAACACAAATTCACAATACACTGAGTTCATATAACAAGTATATGTTTCTAATACAAATTCAAAAGCTATGCAGTATTTCTAATACAAATTCAACTGAATCTACAGCTAAGACTAAAAGTAAAATTTTCATGAAAAGATATATGGGACGACAAGGTCCAGTTTCATCCATCTAAACCATATGAATCCAACAAGAGATATAAAATTCTTATTATGAAGTGGCAAACAATAATAAGCATAAATTTCTTCGATTTCCACCTGTGCCAGATGACTTTCCATAGTAAGTCTTTTTGCATCTTCAGTAATATCAGTCCTGGCATCCAAATATCAAACTCCTCCATCTTCTGGTTCAAATTACCTGTCCAATAGAATTGCAAACTGAGTAAGCGATATATAAAATTTGTGACATATATAAAATTTGTGACTAATGTTGGAGTAGTATGTTCAAAACAACATTTGTTCCTTTGTAACCAACTAGACAACTAATAGCTCTGAACATAATCTACAATCGATTTAATAAATCAGAATCGTAGGTTCTGAAAAGTTATTTAGCCAATTTAAATCAACTTTTGGAGCAAGTACGAAGAGAAAGGGCCACAGGTGGTAAAAGACAGGCAAAAAATGAGGATGAACCTCATTCAGAGGGGTCTCAAGTGGTGTGTTGAGAGATGGGATGGAACAAAGCTAAGATGAGAGGAGAGCAACGACCATGGCAACAGAAAGGAGAGGAGAGAGCTATAGCCAGGTAACGGCAAAGAGGAGAGGCACTGCACTGTCGAACCAAATTAAGGACCAAGGCAGAGCGGCAGAGGAGAAAAAAAATAATCTTCAGAGAGAGAAGAGAAGGAGAGGAAGAGTCAAAGAGTTTATTTCCTTTTTTCTCAATATAGTAGGAGAAGTATTGGAGATAAATTGGAGGCGAATCTGGGATTAACTTTTCGCTCCGTGACGCATCAGTCTGCACGATCGTTGAAGTGAATGATGGAAAAATCGCGCTGCACCTATTCCATTTGCATCGCGCTGCACCATAATACAATTCTATATATATATATATATATATATATATCGAGTGAGGCTATGGTGTTCCGCAAAGTACGTGCTTTGCAATTGTGGACCATTGGATCACGAAATATCATGTTGGCACGAATCACAAAGCGTGATTCAATGGTCCACAATTGCAAAGCACGTGCTTTGCGGAACACCATAGCCTCACTATATATATATATATATATATAGAGTATGGCTAGCGTGCTTTCATAAGCACTTCGGGTGAAACGCTTACGGGTCAAATTTAAAAATTTAGCATCTGAAATTTCGATTTAAATAGCTCAATAATTTATTTATATCATAATCTTGTAGAATACAAAAAATTTCCATTTTTAGAATTTTCTAACTATGTCTAATGATTTTTTAAAGATGACCTATTTGCCATAGAAATTAAGGTATTTTTTATTATTTTTTGGACCAACTTTAAAAAATCATTAGACATAGTTAGAAAATTCTAAAAATGAGAAATTTTTGTATTCTACAAGATTATAATATAAATAAATTACTGAGCTATTTAAATCGAAATTTCAGATGCTAAATTTTTAAATTTGACCCGTAAGCGTTTCACCCGAAGTGCTTATGGAAGCACGCTAGCCATACTCTATATATATATATATATATATATATATGAGCATGGCTAAAATAATATGCATAGTACACCACATAACGTACTATGCGCCCATTTGTATTTAATTTGGTCATTAAATTGATATTTAAGTTGCTCAATAAATTTTTCATATCAAAATCTTGTAGGAAATAAAATTTCGTGATTTTTAGAGCTTTCTTGCTATTTTTAAAAACAGGTCAGAAATGACACTTTTATAGTATTAAATATGGACTGTTTTTAAAAAATATTTAAAAAATAGCTAGAAAGCTCTAAAAATCACGAAATTCCTACAATATTTTCATATGAAGAATTTATTGAGCAACTTAAATCTCAATTTAATGACCTATATCTATATGCATAGTACAAAATGTGGTGTACTATGCATATTATTTTAGTCATGCTCTATATATATATATGTTAAAATACTTTATAAAGCATCATATACTTAGTCTCGTATCTAGGATACAAAGTGCAAACAGTCGATCAAGATCGTTGAAAATGTTTTTCATACTAAACGTCAATTTGAAGTCAAATTTTGCATTTTTTTTTTCTATTTTATCAGATGGGAGAAAAGTTGGTTAAACTGGAGGTCTGTAAATCGTTAGATTAATGAATTTTTCACCTATCGGATAAAATACCGAAAAATACAAAATTTGGTCTCCAAATAGATGTTGTTAGTATGGAGAATTTTTTCAACGGTCTTGATCGGTCGTTTGCACTTTGTATATCGAGATACGAGTCTAAAAGTATATGACAACTGGTGTTTTATAAAGTATTTTAGCATAATTATAAATATATATATAGGTAGGCTAGGGTGCTCCATGGAGCACCAAACTCCTAATGCTCCACATCGTATCTCTAATTTAGAAATTCCAACGACCGATCCGAACGGTTGAACATGATTTACATATCGAAATCTACTTGGAGATTGAATTTTATATTTTTTTGAATGTTTTTGCTATTTTTAGAGAGGTAGGAAAATTGCAATTTTTGTTGGTCCAGAAACCGTTTGATTAGCAACTTTTCTACCTCTTTAAAAAAATAGCAAAAAAATAAAAAAAAAAATGTAAAATTCAATCTCCAAGTAGATTTCAATATGTAGCTAATGTTCAACGGTTCGGATCGGTCGTTGGAATTTTCAAATTGGATATAACGAATGTGGAGCACGAGCGATTTGGTGCTCCATGGAGCACCCTAGCCTTTCTCTCTCTCTCTCTCACTCTCTCTCTCTCTCTCTCTCTCTCTCTCTCTCTATATATATATATATATATATAGAGGAGGGATCCATAGCCGCCAAACTTTCAACCGCTCGCAATCGCTCCACTCCATGGTAGCAAAAGTAAATGGCTGATCCGAACCTTTGAATATATTCTCCATATTAATATAGACTTGGAAATCAAAATTTATATTTTTTTGAATTTTTTTACTATTTTATCGAATGTATTGAAAATTTATTTATCTAACGATTTACAAACATCCAATTTTCAACCCTTCCGATAAAGTAGTAAAAAATACCAAAAAATATAAAATTTGGTCTCCAAGTTTACATTAGTATGAAAAATGTTTTCAACGGTCCGGATTGATGATTTACACTTGGTATGATGGAGCGGTTACGAAATGGATGGCGACTACAGATCCCTCCTCATATATATATAGAGGGGGGATCCGTAGCCTCCTGCATCTTTTTCCACCAAAATCAATGAATATGGCTAATTCGTGTTGAAAACATTATTCATACTAATATAGATTTGGAAACAAAATTTAACATTTTTTTGAATTTTTTTACTATTTTATCGGACGAGTTTAAAATTGGTTGTCTATAAGTCATTAGATAAATCTAATTTTCAACCCGTCCGATGAAATAGTAAAAAAAAATAAAAAATCTAAAATTTGTTCTCTAAGTCTATATTAGTATGAAGAATTTTTTCAACGGTCTGGATCGACCATTTTCATTGACTTTGATAGAGAGGCTACATGAGGCTAATGGATCTCCCTCATATATATATATATATATATATAGGGATAGGCTATCGTGCATTATAGTGCCAAGGTTTTTATGGCATTAGACTCTTCCTCACCGTTGGATTTAAACTTTCTAGCCATTCATTTGGGTGTCTTCTTAATATTACGAACGTAATGGTACTATTTCCCCCCTCTGGGTACTTTTCCCTCTTTATCGCCTATATTAAGTACACGTCTCCCAAACTTCTAGCCTTTCGGGTTCAATTTTTATATCCCTTCGATTTTTTTTTTTTTTTTTTTATGACCGTTCCATCCCTGTTTTCCTAGAAATTATGAAAGAATTTAGAAAGCCATGAAAGATACTAACCAAAGATTAAGCTCTGATACCAGGTTGGGGTCTGATCTCAGGATCTCAACTTTCAAACTTCACAGATCACGATGGATGCGAGAGAGTAAGAAAGGTAATTGCGGAATATGAACAAGAATTAAAGAAAAGTGGAATTTATTGATATTGTCAAACTTAGAGAAGTAAGACTTGCTGGTTCTCAGCGTGTCCTGCAACTCTGAATACATAAGGTATTTATAAGCTAAGAGACTCAAGAGTCTGGATTCTAATTTACCACATCGGGTGCTCATTGGGCCCCATCGACATGTGAATAAATTGATATCCACAATACTCTGTCTCAAAAGATAACAAAAGTGAGTGGGTGACTCATCTAACCACTCAGAAAAAGGACAAAGGTGCTCATATAATTGAGCAAAAGATAACAAAAGTGAGTGGGTGACTCAGCTAACCACTCAGACAAAAGACAAAGGTGCTCATATAATTGAGCACTACACTCCACTCAAAATAAAGTAAACTTTTGGTGAACGGCTCTAATCCATCCACCTGTTAAAGCAAATGCAATCCTCCTGTAAAGGGACTTCCACTTGCAAAATAAAAGGAAACACACAATATAGAACAGACTCTACCTAAAAAGACAGCAGTTACCCGTAGGACCCTGCCAGTCTGATCCTTAATTTATTTTCACACTAATTCAGCAGCTCATGAACTACTACTGAATTTTTGGACTCAAAAATAAAATAAAAAAGGCTCACCATAGCTTCCTAAAACTCTACATTTTTACATTGGACTCAAGGATGAACTCAAGATCTTTTTCAATTCTTTTTAGTTTTTCAAGTTGCTCCTTAAGTTCCCAGTAGTTATCAGTTAAAATACAATCACTGCGCTGATATGGCTTACAGTATTTTTCTTCACGTGCAATAATTGAAACTAACTGTCGTATGTCCACCAAGGAGTTTCGCACCTGCAGTTTCTTGGTGTCGGACAATCTTTGTGCGATCTCTTGGTATGATTCAAGATTCTGGCTTGGCTTTCTGAGTCCTTCGAATAAATGTGCATGTTGCTCATCTGTGGAAAGGTTTTCTTGATTCTCTCTTGTAATGACTGAACATGTTCCATCGGTGTTGACTGATTGTTTTTCTCTCCATTGCTTAGTTCATCCAGTACTAGTTCCAACTTTTCCAACATTAACTCCTGGTTGTCTGTTAGACATTTCGTGCTGAGAGTAAATGTTGTTAGCCGAGAGAGAGTATCTGCTAGTGAGTTCAAGCGTCCTTCAATGTGTTCGAAGTTTTCTGTACGCCTGTACCTGTTACAAAATCAACAAATTTCACCCAACGAACTCTCGAGGATTTGTTAGATGAGGACTTGTTATAAAAACTGATTATTGCTTGGCAATCCGTCCTCAAAGTGATTTCAGATTTATCCAAGTAATGAATCTTCATCGCGGATAAAGTCTCCATGCAAGCATGTATCTCTGCATCAATCGTTGATTTTACAACATCAAATTTTCCGCTAGCATAGGCACAAATTCTTTCAGATGATTTGGGGTCATGTTTTCTGGGTTTCCACTTGCACACGCCTCCCCATCCTTCCATGCACCCATCAGTTTCCAAAACAATATAAGCGTCCTCCGGTGGGAAGCTCAGATTCGGTAAATTCTGGACCAGTTCCTGAATTTTTCTAATAAGATCAATATCTGAGGCTTTCAAGCGTTTATCACCGTGTGGATTGACTTTCGAGTAGAGAGGTCCTAATAAAACTCCCAGTTTCGGGATGTAAGATCTGGCGTAATTTAATATCCCGAGCCATGATCTAAGACCTTTCTTTTCTTTGAGTTGCTCAATATCAAAATTGGCAATCTTCTTTATTATATGCGGCTGGAGCTTGATTTTTCCACGATTTATCTGAGCTCCTAAAAAATCGATTTCTGGTACTGCGATCTTCATTTTCGTTGGTGATAAGACCAGACCGTGTTTTTCACATATGTCTAACATCAACTCTAAGTGTCGTGCGTGTTTTTCTTCATTTTCGGAAAATACCAAAATATCATCTATGTATACCGCAATAAATGCCTCTGTTCCTCTGAAGCAATTATCCATTTTTATCTGGAATATTGCAGGGGCATTTTTCAGGCCAAATGGCATAACTAACCATTCATACAATCCTCCTGGCACTATAAACGCTGTCCAGGGTATTGACTCAGGACTCATGGCAACCTGATGGAAGCCACTCTTTAGATCAAATTTTGAGAAAATCCTGCTATTACTTATTTTCTTCAGGATTGTATTAATTCCAGGCAAACTATACTGGTCTTTGTGAGTATTATCATTTAGTGTTCTGTAGTTTAAGACCATCCTCTCTTTGCCTTTGATTTCTTTTCCCCTTTTTGGGTCAATAGATGTTCTTGAGTTAACAATGAAAGCCATTGTTCTATGCTTACTTGTACTTGGTCTAATGACTCCAATTTCCAATAACGCCTTGATATGCCTATCAAACTGCTCCTTCAATAATGGCGTTACATGTTTAAGCGGTTTATCCTCTATTGTAAGGTCCGGGTTAATTATATCTAATTTGCAAATGACCTTATTTCTCTGCCAATGTTTAAGAGGATCATTCCCGATAAATCCTTGTTCTTTAAGCCTTGATAACAGGCTACTGAATCTTTTCTCAAATTTTGGATTTGTAACTAAAGACCAAGCTTTTAAAAAACGTTTAACGGCCTTTAACGGTGAGGTGGTCGCTTAACGGTTTAACGTTAAAACGAAATTATACGGAAGTTAAATTAAAAAACGGCCAACCATTTTTTGTCTATTATTTATTTATTTTAGACCAAATTATGGTGCAAACATACACACTTTTGTCATATGTATGACTCTATGTAACTATATATTATATAATATATTTAACATTATTATTAGCATTGCTATCTTTTTCATTGTTTAAAAATATAAATGATGTTATATGATATGTTTAAAAATTAGAATTTAGAATGTATTTTATTTTGAAATGTGTATTTTTTATAACCTCCACTATCTAATTGCGTAAGTTTTACCAACATAATAATATCTCATGCCAGCATCAATATAACACACAAGACCAGTGTACCCAAACAATCAACACATCATCATAACACTAGTAACTACCCGACTAAGTTCACAATAACTAATTCCAAGTTAATAAAATAGTAAACAAAAATTGAAAAACTAAATTAATTCAACAAGTTAACAAATCACCAAGTACATTACAGTAAGCATCCAGCAAAAACACAAAGAAAAAATAAAAAAATAAAAAAATAAAAAAAATAAAAAATGGCGTTAAAACGGCCTGATTTTAACGGATTTTAACAGATTTACACGGTTTAAACGGAGTTAAAACGGAGTTAAAACCGTTAAACTGCAGAAAACCAGTTAAAAACGTTTTTTCCTGAAAACTTAACGCCATGACAAGTTTTTCCCGTTAAACCGGTTTAACTGAAGTTTAAACTCCGTTTTTTTAAAGCTTGCTAAAGACTGATGATACAACGCATCCTGAATTGTTATATATTCGATTTCATCTAATCCCAATTCGTCAATTGCAACTGTGTGGGCAACAGTTTCTGTTGTGGTTTGAACAATTGTGACATTTTTATAGAATGTAATCACATTGCCCTCGATTCTAAGACCGCCTTGCATCGATCTTATGAAGTTGCATCCTATCAACATTTGGATACCGTCTTGCATACCCATTGGAAAGCTATATGTAAAAGGAATCCTAAATTTATTTTCTCCAATAATCATTTGTCCTCCTTTCAGCTTTTTATTCGCAATTTGAGTTGAATTAACTCCTGTGATTTGAACAGGGTATGTGCTAGGTTCAAGAGCTTCTTCTGGAATTGCTGTTTGATCAATTGAGCAGTTTGTTGCACCAGTGTCCAAGATAGCTCTTATTTCAAATGGTTTTACGTTTGAGATTTCAAACGTAACTATCAAATTGTATAGACGGTTGAATATTCTTTTCTTTTCATGGTGTGGTGTAGAGGTTTCGGCTTTGTAAGATGATTCATCAATTTCAAATAGAACGTTTGCCGTTTCATCTTCCGTTACATCTTCTACCTCTATCTTTTCTTTATTCTTTTCTTGTGTAGAGAGGTTGTTAAAATCGTTTGTTAAATCTCTGATTAGTTCCTGTTCTCTCAACACTTGTTTTAACCTCTCATTTTCACCCTCAAGATACACTATGTAATTTGTTAATTCTTTAATCAGTGCATCTTTGTTGTTATAAGGTCTCGATTGTAAGGAAACCTTTGGTTTGACTTGTATCCCAAAATAGAACGGGGCGCATAGTGAACATATTTGTAAACCACATTCTTCACATCTTTTACCGTATTCTGGTTTAATGGTAAGTTTACAGAAGCTGCAACTGCTTTGGACTTCTGCATCATTAAAACTATGCTCACATTTTTCTTGGTTTTCGGGTAATTGTATTTTACTCCTCCACCCGAAATCAGTTATTTGTAACATCAAGCTCGTTTCTAATGGTAAATCTTCTATTGCCGTTCGTACTTGATATTCAGTTCTACCGGATTCTCCTTCAGATACACTGCAAATAGCATCAGATAATTCAGGTAAAGTGACAACATCCAGGTCATCTGGTAAATCAAGGTTTTCTATGACCGCTGCTCTGACTAGATTGCCGTTTTTATTTCTGCAGTCTTTGGCAAAGTGACCTTCTTCGCCACAGATAAAGCACTTACACTTCCTAACTCTATCCGAATGTTTTGGCTTGAAAACCCGTACGTGTGAGTCATGGGGTTTTCCTTTATAGTTTTTGGCTTTTCTCAACCCATACTTCTTTTAGGTTATTCTGATAGTAACCAGGGATGGGTATTTTACTACAAATTGTTAAGTCTTTTAGACTTCGTTATAATGCAGCCTTCTTACACATTTCGGCTAAATATTGATAGGAGAAGTGTATCCGGGGAATTACCCCAATTGTGTTGCCAGGGAATTTCTTTTTGAAAACTTCTTCGAGCTCTTTCCCAATAGGTGGCGGCATTTTTCT